>JASFAT010001713.1:0-63355 GCA_031353405.1 Baronia brevicornis | reverse complement strand
TCACGTAATTTTTTTCGTGCAAAAATGTCAAGTTTTATTCCGAATAAGCATCATTTGCGGGAACTTTTTGATTTACTTCTTTAATGTGAAAAAATCTGCAGCTGAGGCGCATCGATTGCTTCTAGAAGCATATGGTGAAGCTGCTTTAAGTGAGAGAAGTTGTCAGGAATGGTTTCAAAAGTTTAAGAACGGTGAGTTTGACGTTAAAGACAAAGAACGCAGTGGAAGGCCGAAAGTGTACGAAGACATGGAATTAGAAGTACTATTGGAGGAAGATTCGTCCCAAACGCAAAAAGAACTTGCACTTACTCTACAAGTGACTCAACAAGCAATTTCACATCGTTTAAAATCGTTAGGAATGATTCAAAAACAAGGAAATTGGGTTCCATATGAACTAAAGCCGAGAGACGTTGAACGCCGATTATGCATGAGTGAAATGCTGCTTGCCAGGAATAAAAAAAAGAGTTTTTTGCATCGTATAGTCACTGGTGACGAAAAATGGATTCACTACGATAATCCAAAGAAGAGAAAGTCATGGGTTAAGCCCGGCGAACCATCAACATCGACAGCTAAGCCGAATATTCATGGAAAAAAACTCATGCTGTGTATTTGGTGGGATCAGCTTGGTGTCGTGTATTATGAATTGCTGAAACCAAGCGAAACCATTACTGGAGCTCTCTACCGAACACAATTGATGAGATTGAGTCGGGCACTTAAGGAAAAACGCGCCCATTACTACTCCAGACACGACAAAATTATTCTTTTACACGATAATGCTCGTCCACATGTTGCGGCGCCGGTAAAAACATACTTGGAAACACTCAACTGGGAAGTTTTACCCCACCCGCCGTATTCACCAGACTTAGCCCCTTCTGATTATCACCTGTTCCGGTCGATGGCACATGGTCTGTCTGAGCAGCGCTTCACATCATATGAAGACACCAAAAATTGGGTAGATTTGTGGATAGCGTCAAAAGATGAAGAGTTTTTTCGACGGGGTATCCGAATGTTGCCAGAAAGATGGGGAAAAGTAGTGGCAAATGATGGAAAATACTTTGAATAAAACGTAATGTACTTTTCCTTTACAATAAATTCCTAATTTTTTATAAAAAACTGCGGAAACTTATTTGTACACCTAATATATTTATGATGTATAAATTCATAAATGTATCTATATCTACCTACCTTCACGACAACTATCAAAAATTTTGCATGTAAGTATGTAAGGGTGTTCCGAATTTATAAAATGTATGTTAGTGTATCGCTGCGTAAAAAATCTTTGAGAACCGGTAATTGAGATTATGCTCCATCTAATTATGTAAATATATATATATTCACATGTATATTATCTAATTATGTAAATACAAGTATGCTGAAATCGTAGCAGATGGAGATCTGTGATCTCTGCCTACCCCTACGGGAAACAGGCGTGACGATATGTATGTGTGTATGTAATATAAGATTATGAAAATGAAACAAATGCACAACGTCACTGATGTAAGTTTACGGGACAAGTCTTCTATACCTATGTTTAATATGTCACTTACTTTTGGTGCATCGAATACATCATTCATTTGATTAGCAAAGAGCAATTAAAACTAATATCAGTATGAGCTTATAATGGCTCATACTGGGTCATATTCAATCCAAATAATTTTTTTTCTAATTCTACAATGTGTTTGACTAGTATGTTTGCCAATTCGAAATCAAAAGTAATGGGTCCCTCTTTATGTATACTTAAATCGTTGGTAATCTTATGTCGTTTTCTAGCATGACGTTCTTGCAGATAACTGGTTCAAACACATCTTCTGTTCTAAACCCGACACCGCCCTTTCCAAGTCCTCCTTCTTCTATTTATAATATTTTGTTTGATCGCCGTCTATCTGGAAAAATACACGCAACTGGTTGGACAAATTGTACCAGCACAATTAAGAACACTACTGATGGTACGATTTATGGAACTAAGATTATTAAAAAGAAATTGGTCTTTATAATCTAAGACGTTGGTTACTTTAAAATTGGAGTGGTAATTATAGACGTATTCAATAAAAAATATAACACAATTCTAACTTACCCTTTCATTGGGTATTGGGCTTAGGTACACGCGTCAATATTTACATCATAGACTAAAAAAAACGTTTCTTTTATCGAAATGAATGCACTTGCCGGATGCCATTAAAAAACAAAGTAGTTGAGGACAATGTCAGCTCCTAGTAGTTCGTGTTGTCAGAACAGATCAATACTTAAATTAAGTAGGAAATGTTGAGGTGGTACAATTTACCAAGCAGTACAATATACCAGGCTCACCCCAAACCCTTATAATTTTATATTATGCTCTTAGACTGTGCAATAACAGCGATCGGTGTAACATAAATTAATATCAAGATATACACATGTACGTGAAGCGTTTTCGCAAATGGTACAAATTAATATAATTAATATAGTCACTAACTAATTTTAAAGGAGTTTACACTAATTATATTTCATTAATGTATAATTATATTTAATTGTATAAAATAAAATCTAAAATTTTTCTCTTATTTAAAAACTACTTTCACAGCACCCAATTATTCGAGGATTCTTGGTATTTATACATAACTATTTCAGATAGATAAATTCAATAGTCTCTTAATTAAACCTGTATGCACTATTTTATCAATTGTACCTTATTAGAAAAATTAAATTCATTAACCGATTTTGGTAAGAGGCGTACTCAGCTCGAAATATATTGTTTCCATCCTAATTAAAGTTATAATTGTAGGAATTATTTTCTTCAAATATCAATTATATCTTCCTAATTTGCTGAAATATATAATTTTGGATTACATAATTATTTATATATGTATGTACATATAAACGATTTACATTTTTTTGCGTTAAATATTAATTAAATTTGGAATAAACATTTGAACATTCAAGAGAATAGTTGCCCGCCCAGATAGAATTACGATCTGCGCTGACTAGGTGGAATGACACTCCACCTAGTCAGCGCAGATCTATAGCAGAGATCTGTGTCCAGTAGTGGATTGCCTTACACTGAAGATGGAGTTTTATAAAATGTAATAGCATTTTTATAAAATATAATAAATAACTTATTTAGACATTCAAATTTAATATTTTTAATGATAATTAAATCAAACAAATAGTTTATTTAGTTGTCAATACAATATAGAAACAACTTCTATTTATTTTACTTTTATATTGTTGTAGTGTTATTTTTTTAATTTAGTTTTCGACAAGAATATCAAGTATCTAACTGATTTAAGACAAATATTTTAATAAGATATCAGAAAGTTAATAATCAGATGATTCATAAGCAGAAGATTTAAAAATGTTAATTGATTTAAATCAATTTACATTTCTAAAACTTCTGCAACCATTTATTAAAGATCATATAAAGACCTTTTAAAAATTGAAGCAAACGTCGGAGCCGCCCGAAAGCATCTGTTCTACAAAAGGTCAGCCAAGTTCCACTTGACCTAACGAGCTTGCATTCAGTTCACCACTCGTTATGGTTTATGATTTGAAACATACATGTCGGAAAGTTTGTCATTGGAATGTCGATGTGTTAATATTTTATAAGTAATATTGTTTTCTAGATATGCTTTTGCTTTTGCTTTTACTAAGGCACATTTCCTTGAATGGACAAAGGCTGGTTATCAATCTTAAAACCTTCATCTGTTCTGTATCACGTCAGCGCATCCATTAATATGAATATAGACAATAAAACCAATTTTATGATTACAACTAAGTTAACGTGTGTTTCAAATAACAATTGTAAATAAATTAAGGGTAAAGCAAATTATAAATAACAATTTGTTTTACTTTAGTTGTAAATGTAAATGTTTTCTATGAATGAAAAGTTTCATAATTAGTGAATCCATTATTCATTCATAATAATATCGCTCTTGTGGGAGGATAACGGATTATAAAGGGAGCTACGAACCCAACACCAAACAAATAAATTAAAGGCGTAGTAAGCTTTTGCCAGGGTGAAGTGATTATGCTGAAAATGTTTTCAGCCATTATATTATTTGAATCAAAAAACAAAGTTAAAATGAATATTTCTAAAACATCGGCGTCCCATATATTTTTTTCTAATTAACAAAACCAATAATGAAAATAGTATAATTTATAATAAAATAGTTTTGAAAACTATTTTATCAAAAATAATAACATGTAAATATGTTTCGTTAATATACCTCTAAAACATTCCTGAATATTACCCGGCACGTATTCCCCTCTGTAATTCCTACAATTACTTCTCGAATATTGTCATTCAATTCGTGCAAAGAAGTGGGTTTGTTTCTTTATACCTTTCATTTAAGATAGCCTCACAAGAAAATGTCCATTTGTGTCAGATCTAAGTTTCAAGGACGCTAGGTTGTGTCACCTATTCTGAATACAAACTTTTCAAGAAACGTTTCACGGATAACCTGATAAAGCCGTGTATGTGTGTGAAATTGCGTCATCTTCTGCATTGCTGGCGTGAAAATAATTCAATATTTTTATTGAATTATTTTTAAATTGAGTTTTCAGATAAAATACTTTTAGAGAAGTATTATAATTTATGAAATCTTTATTATATTTTTCTGGTTTGTTAACACACATAGTAGCACTCTATATTCGAGAGTATATATAGTTCACAGCTATTATAGAGAAAATTTGTATATTACTTGTTAAAATTAAAGGCATCAATTACAACAATGCTCAAATACAATAATACAATATATATATATATATATATATATATATATATATATATATATATATATATATATATATATATATATATATATATATATATATATATATATATATATATATATATATATATATATATATATATATATATATATATATATATATATCATATATGTATATGTGTGTGTGTGTGTATGTGTTCTTTCGCGTCATTGCGTTGAACTCTCATTCAAAACTTTACTTCATGCCCTTCTCTCTAAAGAGATTGCCCCCAGAACCACAATTGTGGCCTTTCCTATGGAAGACCGTAGTTCGTTTTAAAAAGGTACTAGCTAGCCTCGAAGATATGTCACAATAGCAGTCCCATTCTACTTCCGAAGTATTCTGGCATAGTAGAATTTAAGTCACGTTCTTGTTTTGCTTTATATTTTAATGGAGGCTTAAGGATAAACATTAATGCTACAAGGAGCGTGCACTACGAGTTTTGGATTTTTATTGTGATTATTAATCACAATAAAAATTGCCTAACAATTTAAAACGTTAAATTTCATAAATACTTGTATTATAATATTTTCATATAATAATTAATGTGTTCTTCTTCTTCTTCCGTCCCTGTTCCCGTTATTTAGGTTCGGGTCTCCTCACTTTCTTGCGCCAAGCTAATCTTTCTTGGGTTGTCTTTTCATAAAATAATTAATGTACCATATTAACTTAATAAACGATGATTTATTTCATTAAGTAACATTCGATTAGTGCTATAAGGACAGTAATTTAAGTCTTATTATAAGACTCCTTCTCAAATTTCATTTTTACGATATACCTAGTTTCTTATTTACATATCCATCGATCTGTTTTCAATGATATAATTGGCACTTCGTTGTATGCAATCATAGAACTAAGTAACTGACCGTACTCGTAAAATCCTTTTTTTTCTTCTTCGCTTCCGCAGAGACACTTGTAAAAGCCTGAGGGAAGCCCCAATAACAATGAGTTAAATTGTTCTCCCCGACTTATATTCTATAAAAATTCTCGTTCCATTTTTTAATCTTGCCTTATATGACAAATAAAATGCAAAATGAAAATTTTGTTTATGGCAACTGAAATGTAAAATAAATGTAAGAATACATACATATAAATGTAAAACTTGAATTAATCAGAAATTATAGATTTGTTTTAATGTGTATGTGTTCCTCGCGCCAACTTAAGAATTCATAAATTTCATTTTGTTCACTCAATAAATTACAAGACCCAGAATATTAGAACCCTCTTCAATGCACCATAAACGACGCTTTCTTGGGGCCGGGCTTATTTACATCCAGACTCTTTTCACAAATCATGGCATCGTTATATAATCATGCCATCACTAGATAATACATACGTACGTTTGTTGAGACTTGTATCATCTGTTCTAAAATCAAAGCGTGAAAATACAACAAAATTGTTCATTACGTATAGAGTACAACTTTTTTCAACGTTACAAAACCAAAAAGACTAAAAACTTTATAAAATGTTCACTGGTTCCATAAAACATTTATCATACTTTAATTAATGTTCGAAATGTCATGTATACTGAAATTTTCAGACTTCAGCACATTCGCATTTTCACTATTCGCAGTTTTCCATTTATGGTTATGATTATATTTCCCAAAAAATCATAGAATTTGCTTAGCTCAATATCGGTGTGCCTATAAAACGTAAATTTTAATCATGTACATATTTACTTTGATTTTGTAATCTAAGTGTCTCATAAATATGAACCTTATTAATTTTCCTATTTAGAAGCATACGCACGGTGAAGTGGGAGGGGGATATGTGTATTGACAAGAGCGGATCATGCAATTGTAAATATTGTATGATGCCGACCTTTGCCAGGAAGCATCACGCGATTGTAGTCCACGCATTATTCGAAAACTCTTTATACTCGTACCGTAAAATATGTTTATATTTCGAAGTCACTACGAACTCTACGGAGCTGGAGTAAGACATTTGAGGTTATAGATTTTACAGGCTGATTGAAGTACGGCAGACTTGTGTAGCATTACGAGTCGGCAATTTACATTTGATTACATCGTCGACAAATAATCGATGTACATCCCAAGTACAAGAAAGCAAAATTTAGATTGGTCGCCGAAACCGACACCTCATCCATTCTACCTTTTGCCATCGCTCAGTTCAGTTGCTAGTGATTTTAATAGTCCTGTGTGACATAGCCCCTCAATTTACCTGAAAATAAAAACGTATTGTGTGAAGTTTTCCCCGCTAGGGTTAGTAACTCAAAATAACTATACAATAGATTTTATAAAATATTTTCTTTGTGAGTTGCTTCGAGCCCGTAGTTTTAACTCTATTGGTAGGGATGGGATAGGCATCGCTAGTGCTGAGGTAAATACTGGTTTTCCTCTGTATCTTTAACTGTTGGGTAATCCATAACATTGGATTTCCAAGGAATTTGGTAAAGTTTACGGAAAACCATTCGGGACCCGCCTACTGTACTGGTGGAGCCACCCCGGACGAACACCGAAACGTGGTGGAAGAGCAGACCCCGTTCACAACCTTAAGTTCCAAGGGCAATCTTAACTAATTCGTTTTTTATAAACGGACCATACAATCACCCACGCCCATACAGTTTGTGTACTGAATCAACCTCCCTACTCATTAAAACTACTAGGACTATAGTAAATCTTTTATTTAACTGTCGCCCTAATGCGACACTGGGCATAATCCTTAAAAAACGTCCGTTATACTGCTCGAAAGTAACTATATAGGCCGTATTAGCTGCGCAATCAGTGGTCGGGCCTAATTATTTTGAAGACCGAAAAGACCGTATGTCAGCAGTAAATACATCGAATTTAAGACCTTAGCTCTATATCTTCATGACTTGAGACTATTTCAGCCCAAAGCGCCACCTAGCTCGATCGTCACCTTCACGTATCCAGTTTCTGCCAGCCGCTCTGCGCGCAAATCTTTGCACCATCTAGCGGGGGGCGTCCCACACTACGTTTGCCAAAACGCGACCTCCACTCCAGCAGTCCTCTACTCTCACTGTATACATTACCTACCCTTTAATAGTTATATAGAAATGGAGTAAATAAATTTATTTGATTTAATCGAATATGATGCATAATACTACTGCCATAAGGTTTGATAGAATGTTCTTCGTGCCCTTCAAGCATAATATATGTATGTATATTCATTTTACAAAAGGATCATATATCCACGCAAGAGATGATGATGGATTGGTTTTATTTGAATATATAAATAGCACACGGCCAAGTTTGGAATAAAACAAGGATACGAAAGCGAAGATAACCATTATCTTATATAATAATTTATTACGTGTCAATCACTAATTAAAAATTAATTGCATATACTACAGGACAATAAGATTTTCGACATTATTGGGAGTGTAAATAGCTGCAATGATATCTTGGGTTAGAAGTATCAACCTCTCCTGTATCTGATCTAACTTATTTATTGTACAACAACGAGGATAGAGAGAGTATACCACATACTTGAAGCAGTAATAGCTCAGTTTATAAGGATTGCGCTTACGGACTGAGGTTACGAGTTCATATCCTTAGTATAAGTATTATTAGCTTAAAATGTAAAAAGAAGCTTAAAAAAGAATTATATTAAAAATTAATTTATTGATATTAAAAAAGAAATCACAGGACGGAGACGGTCATCGTTGCGGATGAGAGATGAGTCGTTTTGCTAGATTTTAAAAAGAAAACTTATATTACTAGCATATTATTGCATCAAGTATGCATAACATAACATATGTGAATATAACACATACTCATACTTGTTAACCGTTCCAATAAATAATTCTTGTGCTAAAAAATTATTTCTATAAATAGTGCAATAGAAGATACAAAATCATAACCTCAGATCGTGCTTTGTAATATTTTATTTTACTTAAAAATATGACATTTCTGTCATATTTTTAAGTAAAAAGTTTTCTTTTATCTATTTTTAAAAATGACCATGATATTAATCTCTCATTTTCTCTGTGCTACTATACCATTAAAAGCCCATCTAGATGTATGTA
The DNA here is from genome assembly GCA_031353405.1 of Baronia brevicornis. Taxonomy (NCBI): domain Eukaryota; kingdom Metazoa; phylum Arthropoda; class Insecta; order Lepidoptera; family Papilionidae; genus Baronia; species Baronia brevicornis. Next base: position 54,600 of record JASFAT010001713.1, on the reverse strand, counting down.
ATGTAAGTATAACTGAATTTCAAGTATTTTTTGTATTTTACAGGTGTGTCATTGGTGTACATGATGCTCGTTTTGCCGGGTCTCCTTCCATGGAGTGGAGGAGGTGGCGCTGTACGGTTCCTTTCGCTTTGCCATCTCCTCGGCGCGCTGGCTCCCTGGTGTGGCTCCTTCCTTTACCACTTATTCATGAATCACACAAATGGAGCTAGTCTCTACCATCGCTTACTACAGTTGGACATGCTGGGGATCTGGGTCAGTCAGAGCATAGGTATGTGTCAAGTTACTTGTATTAAATTACGGAAACATTACGTTGGAAAAACAAATCTCACATAAAAATTTTATTGAAAAGTTATTTAAAAAGTTTCGTATTTTTTTGTTTTAATACTATTTCGAATAAATAAATTTTAGTTGGATCTCTAATATCAGCTGAAAATATTATCATAAAAATACAGTTGATAATGAATGTTAAAGAAACGATTCTGTGAGACTGGTTCTAGCTGTTAGGTCAGTGTACACATTGTGTGTCAAATCTTGAAGAGAATATTATCAAATACTTTAGAAATGATCGTACATGGATTGCTATTTCCTATATTCATTGCCTTTATCCTGTATACAGCAATAAACTGCTGCAAACGAAGCACATTAATGGTTGTATAATTAATAATTTAAAATATAATTACCAACACCTTTTCATTAAAAAAAGACTCACAAACGTTAAAAACTATTCAATAACTAATATTTAAAATATGGTTTTATGCAGTTAAACCTACCAACGGTACCTTTCATAAATACCTACAATAACACGATTATTTCTATTAGGGTATCATTTTTACCATAAGTTTTAAAATTATTGCTTGTTTCGATGTAACAACGGTTATGGGCCTCCCATATCTTTCATGACAAGTAAGCATTATCTTTTTTCTCTAATACTGTACACTGTAGGGAAATTTGCTAATTTTTCTAAAACATAATATTATAATGTCATGAGCATGACCAAAACGGCACAATAAAAGTTATCAAATATTATATTAATCACGAATACAACCGTAATAATCCATACAGTGCTGGACATTGTCCAAGCATTTGCCTCTCTTAAAATTGAGGGGTCATGTCGTAATCCGTACGCACGGCGGGCAAATTAGAATTTTAATAACTCACGTAGACACTGTTGCTCATCTACTAATATTTCCCATAATCACCTTATGAGACGTCTACGAACAGAAATAAAGTAATCCTATGCCATGATGCGAACCGTACAGTAACAATACCATAAATGAAGGAACTACCTAGTGTTCTTTCCTAATATACAATTATGTATCCATCTATGTAAGTTAACTTATTTTTTTTAAATTATAGTTATTGTACAATAATTTTAGGTGTACTATTTATGCTCCAGAACTTACTATTATACAAACATTTTAATTTTAAATAATTTGTTTTTAGTACCAGTTATATTAGTTGTTGTAAAATGTTTAAAATCAATTTTAGAGTAATTAATGTATGTTACATTTACTTTATTACATTTAATATTAATCTAATATAATTTTACGGAGTAGGTATAAATAAAATCCTTATAAAGACAACTTAAAACACCCACTAATTTAAATCAGTTTAGTTCATACAAAAGGCATATCGCAGACTTTTTTACCTTTGTAAAAAATTTCGCGTTGCACCGAAGCCCAATGTAAACAAAGTTCAAATCTAGGTTTAACGTATGAGATTTGTGTACTTGTAATTGTCTGCGTTCCATATCGTGTACAAAAAACAGAGACGAAAGCAAATATATTATTAAGAACGTATTAAGATTCACTTGTACATACATATATTCTTATCTATGTTCGTTGAGCACAGTAAATATCAATCGAACGTCGCCCACCCACAAGGCACAATTAAATTTAAATTTTACGAAACTTAGATATTTCATTCTGATAAAATAATAAAAAAATACACTATTGATTAAAAAAATAAAATGATATATGGCGTCCGGAGGCAGAATTAGGTTTTCAAACAAAAATAAAAAAAAACTACAAAGTATCTAAATAATATTTAATATATATTTATTTATTTATAAGTAACGAAGACACATTGGATAATAGAGAATATATATCTATATAATATATTCTCTCTTATCCAATCTGTGTTTTTTATGAATATTGTGTCATAACTGCAACTAGTAAGCTCGCTTACCAGTTTGCTTACTTTTTCACAGTCTATATATGTTTCACTGCTTTGCACGGGCCTCTTTTACCTTTCCACGCTTGTCCAAGGCGAATCGGTGGAGCAAGCAGACTCAGAATAACTACTTGTAGACGATACATACATATATTTATTCCGATGAGGGAATCCAACCCGCAGCCGTTGACTCAGAAAGGGGTAGCTTCACCACTGAGCTAAATCTATGCAAATAATGCAATGAACTGTTTTCAAAGACATTTTCACACACACACACACACACACACACACACACACACATATATATATATATATATATATATATATATATATATATATATATATATATATATATATATATATGATATATATGGTCTTAATAATTATTTGTAATGATGTTAATGAATATTAATTGTAATAAAACAATATTTAGAATATTTTGAAAACCGGCATTGAGTTTTTGTCGTTGCAACTAACTGAAAACGTTTAAAATATCTGTGAAATGACAACCAGGCAACAACACTTCATTCTTCTTATAAAAGTAAAATTCTCTATTATTTATGCAAGAAGAAAGTCCTGAAACATATCTGTTTATTTTTCGTATTCTTCTTGTAACATTAATCTCTAATTTTTTAGTTTTCTTTTAGTTCTTAATAGCCAATATCAAAACATGTATTTGTGAGAATAAGTCGAATTTCTATTTAAACGACATGACCAAAAAACCATTCCTACCAATAAAAATCTGGAGCGCTGTCAAAATGTGTGAAAATTTCCAAGTAACGTAAGCCGACAAACGTGTGAAAATGTAGTTTTTGTTTTTGTCAACACATTTAGGTCCAAACCTTCAGTCACTTATTAAGTATACATTTACTTATTAAAGTATTTTATGTAGATAAGTGATAGCAATCTCAGCTAATATTTTAGATTGATAACTAAAACTAAGAGACGCCAATTAATTTTATTTTATTTTCAGGGACTTATAATAATAATTTTTAGTGAAAAAAAATAATTGCGAAAATTTGTGAATGAGGATTTATTTTGAAAATATAGACTAAACCTTTTTTATTTCTGTAAACAAAGCAGCCAAATATGAACAGTATTCAGATTTCACAATAGCAAACCTAACTATCTTGCAATTGTAATATTAAAATATAAAAATTCTTGTTAACGAATACTTATTCTGACAAAAGACTAAACCTTTTCTAGACGTGGTATAAAAATAAATACTACATCTGACCTTAGTTCTAAGTCTGCATCAGATTAAAATTTATATAGCTTATTTATTTTCGGTTATATTAGAACTGAAAATTGCATGAATGTGTTATAGAATTTAACTTGTCTAGACACAGGAAAGTGAACTTTACTTTAGCGATCTAAAAGGGCAACATTTATAAATAGTATTTATTTTAGTAGGTCAGGCATCATTTATATATTATAACAACTGTTTTTTATGTTAGATTTATCAAGGAATAAGTTTTGTAGCAGATATTATTCATACGTTTTAAGTAAGCTTGGTTTTTTCGTCTTCTCAGTTAAAGTATGATAACGACATAAAAGACGACAAGAATCGTTTGCAACAGAACAATTAATAGCTTATTAGGCATATATGAGATTGGAGGGCAAACGAGCAAGCGTGCCGCCTGATGGAAAGCAATCAACGCCGCCCATAGACAACCGCGACACCACAGGAGACACAGAAGCGTTGCCGGCCTTTTAAGTATGTGTAGGCTTGTTTTTTGAAGATGCCGGAAAGACCGCCAAAGGTCGCTGGTTCCACAGAGTGGTGGTGCGTGGAAAGAAGTTTTGAAAGAAGCGCACCGTAGAATAGTAGCTCACCACTCATCCAGATGGTGGGGATGAAACTTTTCTTAACGGCGAATTGTGCGGTTGTGGAATTCGGCGGCGGAAATTATTCCAAACAATTCCTCGGAGCATTCCCCATGGTAAAAGCGGTAAAAAATGGTGAGAGATGAGATATCCCTCTGCAGCGCTACAGAATCAAATCGATCGATGAGATGTTAGTCATCGACGATTCAGATCGCACGACTTTGTATGTGGTCAAGTTGAAGAAGTTGATACTAGGGAGTCCCGGCCCAGAGGTGAGAACCATGTGTGGCCTAACTTGTGCCTTGTAAATTTGGAGGCAACGGGTAGATGTGAAATACTGTCTCGCTCTATTGAGCACACCCAGCTTTTTCGAGGCCAGCTTGACCTTTTCTTCCAGATGGTCGCGAAACTGGACGTCATGTGATATGTCGACGCCAAGGATTTCGATACACGACTAAAGATTAAGGGGAGTGTCTTCAAAGCGAGGAGATAAGATAAAGGGAATCTTTTTGGTGGTAAATGCGCAAACTTGTATCTTTTTAGGGTTGAATTGAATTAGGTTCCTGTAACCCCAATCCGAGATCTGATCTAATAAAGTCTCTACTTCAAACACAATGACAGATATAATGTTTGGTTTGTATTATTGGATTGCTAAAGTTTTAACAGTATTACAAAGGTCAAATTAACATATATAGCATAAGAAATATATTGGCAGAAGATATTCATTTATTAAGATATTAAACGTGCCATAAAGTATTTGTAAAGCATCTTAGATAGGGACAATGAATTTCAACTATACTTAAAATAATACAATATTTTAAAAGCTATCTTTTTTAATATAGAAATAGTGAAGACGTTTGTCGTGTTTTTGCACAAACTTAATTTAAATTATCTTAGCGACGACTTCAAATTCGATTAAATAAACATTATTTTGACGTCATCATTATTATGGACGACAATATTTATCAGGACATTATAAGTCACATACGCCTTTAATGTATGTTAGGGAATTTGGCCCTATGAGTCGCTATAACATAGACAACTACCCAGTTATTTAACTCACAGCTAGAGGTTTATTAATATACATATGTACTTACGTTTGTCCCCGATTCGATTATTACTATTTTTTCTTGTAAAAATAGCTATGATAGGAGACACTTCATAAATTCTTCTGAAACGGAACTATAAGAAATGAATCACAGGTTAACATATTTTTATTATTTTTTCTTTTTATTTGTTAAATAAAAGTTACTAAGTAGAGTAAAATGATTCCGTCGACTTTATCAAGTAGAATCCCGTGACCGAGTTCTACAAGCCCACTGAAATTTGAAGCAGGATCGCCTCACGATACCACCTATTTAACTAGAACTGACATATGATACGACACAGTCTCCACACATACACACACACACACACTTCTTTTCTTTCCTTTTTATTTATGTAACTACTGCTAAAATCACGGTCTGAGGAGTTCTAAGCATTTTGCGAAATGCGTTTTTGAAAGTCACATATTCATGCGGAGAAAAACCTTATTTTTAACATTTTAACGGAGATACGTTTTGGGAAATAGAGAAAAAGATAACATGATTTTTCCAGAATAATTATACATATTGTATTTACTTGTATTTTGTAATTTAAAAGCATTATCATAAATATCACGTTAGTAAATTTCCATAGGGAGAATTTACCGATTTGACAGTGATTGATTGCGAATTAGAGCCGAAAATAATACAGTAATCATGCAATGGGCGCGGTAGAAAAGACCTTCACCTCATTTGACTTCGCATGAGTGGAACCTGATATTCCTTTTCATTTGAGTAAATAACGTGTAAATAGCAAGGGCTGCTGACTAAACTTTTCACTTCTCCTCTTTTCTTCCATCTGTTAATTTAAGTAATATCTAATTGCGTATTTTACGTACGTTCCGTTTAATTAATTAAAAGAATATCGATTCATTCAAAAAGATACCATAGACGATTAAAATTGTCAAAAATAAAAAATATTAAGAAAAATAGAACTACTTTAATTGATCAGAATAGGCACGAAAAGTTGGCAACCTTGGTTGCCAAAAGCGAGTCTCTTAATGAATTATTTTTTTATAGTAATTATGCATAAATGCATGTCATATTAAATTTAAAGATATGTGGTATGTTGGGAGGAATAAATATGATTGTGGTCTTATGTTGATATTTCCCCTTTGCAGGTCTGAAAAATTAATACTCGATATGCCGAATAATATGTATAATAATAAATTACTCTCAGAATGATAATAAACGTGCGTCCGTGAGACTGCTTGGAAAACTCTAGGCTCTTGATCGCGCAGTCTTTTTTGCACGCGCAGCCTTTAATATTTGCTAGTCATATGACAAAGTCGATAAACACTGACTTAATCGATATCGACCAGCCATATATATATATAAGCAATGAAATACAAAAATGATATGAAGGGGTGAAATTTTACAATCAGGTTTGTTAGTTATTTCAGTTCCGCCATCAAATAATTGATACAGAAACGTAAAAAAACTAAGTAAGATAATATAGAAATAAGCCTATAAGAAACATAAAAAAGGTTATTAAAAAGTATTGTAGAAAAAAGTCAAATATACAATGCAAATATAACGTTATTCTCAAATTACTCCTTTATGGATACCCTTGCGTGGGGGCGGCTGGAAAGTTGGAAACCACATGGGCGTTCCTACGCGTTACTTACACCGCAGTTACGAGAACGCTTGGATAATGTGAGCTTGTCTAGGAAGCTTCAGGTCTCTTTTCCACTTCTCTAAAAGTGCCCCGGTTACGGCGCTCGGGACTCGATAATGCACGTGCTAGGTCCTCCGATCTATCTAGCTACAAGTCCTCGACAGGATGCCATTTGGGCCGCATCGGGCAAATGTCGCCGGTAGTGTCTTCTGCGTCGAATCGGAAACGAGTTCGGGTCTTTTTCCCGTCCATGTTCCGCCACTTCGTCCTATGAGATTACTGTGTCGCAGAAAATCTAAGAAGGCGGCCAAGCCTCTTCGCCGCCAACCATGGCTTCGATGAATAGCGATAGGTCCCACGAAGCAGCGTGGAATTCTATAACAACTAATTATAAGATGACTTTTAATCTAGTTAGTGTTATTAATAATTATATTATATTATTGTTAGTTATTTCGTCGTTCGAAAGAATTAATAGTGCATTGTACGTGTGTTCGGTGTCTAATAGGGAGCTAGTTGGTTTTGATTAAAGTGCAAGTAATATGGTGAAATCAATCTCTTCAGAACCAATATTGTGATAGCGCAGGTTACCATAAATTATTGCTAACTCACTTCTGAGGTCGAAGCTTTACAACTTGTGTTATTAATTTGTATGGGACCTTTGTTTCCCGTACCGATGAGGGGGACAGCGTGACGTCGACAACAGTTAAGAATATCTATTTTCAGTATCTTTTTTACATTTATTAAAATTCTCAATAAAAAATTATTTCAGGCAACTAACACACAACAATTTAATTTGAATTTATGAGATTGTTTTTAAATGATAATTCCTACAGCAAATTCACACTCGTTGAACTCTCTACAAGCTGCCCATGATTGTGAACACGTATATTGAAATGAAAAAAAGTAAAGAAATATAGTAATGTACTCGCTGTGAGAAAGATTTTGATGCGGCGACTGCGAGCATCAGCCGCTGAATTCAGGATTTAAACACCTTTTAAAATTTTATTCGTTAGTTTTGAATATAAATAAATTATGAAGTGACGGTGACCTAGTAACAATTATTGAAGAACCATTAGTCAGAAAAGAAAGTTGGTCGCTGACCTAAGAAGGCGCGATTTTCTTCATAGCATTTATCGTTAAAATAGATAGATCGATATTCCGAGATATTTTTTCTAAAAATCCCCGGTCGCTTCCTTTACTATCGATGTTGCATTTTTCTGTTTTATAAAATTTGCAATTATTTGAATGACGACAAAACATTTAAACTCTGTTCTACATAGATGAACAAGGAATGACATAAACATTTATCCGATTGAACATTCTCTACAGTGATCTGATATCGTTTTAAGAGTAATGTACATTCTCATTAATAGTAGTATCGGACATACTGAAATTTTATTTCACTGTGTAATAAAAAAAATCAGGCAACAGAGTATCTTCTCTACTTGCGCACAAATTTAAATTGTATTTTTTTTAAAAAGGTTCCTAGTGTCCGATAGTTACTATCAAGTTTAAGACAAGATGCATTATGGACGAGAATTTCTAACAAACCTTTTACACACAGTTGGACTGAAACATATACTTCCTTGCTGAAATATTTTAAAGCCAGTCACGATGTCAGTAATTGTTCGTAATCATCGTCGGAACCCGGAATTCATGCAGATATTGGAAAAGAACGGCGTTTAGTAATTCTTAATGCTGGAAGTCGAAATTGTTTGGTTCGTGGTGTATTGACGATATTTAAATCAGATGTGATAGCCGGCGATTACCATGGAAATATGAACGGGCCTACTTTTTATAAGTAGGTAGATGAAACGTTAAAGATCAGTTGCTGCCGACCTGTACTTGTAATGGACAACGCATCGTACCACAGTGTTCAGGTTGAAAAGAAACCATCCATGGTAAGCCTTAAAAATGAAATACAGAACTGGTTGCTACGCTACAATGTTAAGTTTTCGGAAACCATGAAAAAATATAAACTGGAAATTCTTATCAATAATACACAAAAAGAGCCCGTGTACGGAGTTGATGAACTCTTAAGAGTCCATGGACACACTGTAATACGTTTACGCCGTACGCCGTACATACATTTAACTCTAATAGAGTTAGTCTGGGCTGACATTAAAAATAATATAGCCCAAAACCATATGAACTATTCTATAGATGAAAAGATACAGTAATTGAATAGATTGTTTTCTTGTTAAAAAAATTAAAATGATTACTGGAATCGCGACAGTGAGTTAGATAATATTATCGAACCTTTAATAACAAATTTGCAGAACAACTGTGATTCTCGTTCCAGAATGGAAGACGAAGATGAAGCATATCTTCATATGTTAAAATAGCTGTAGATTACTTAATGAACATATTTTTTCATTTGTTTGATTTTTATTCTGATTTGAATGATTTTAAAACTAAAGGTTTTTTTTAATTACACAAAATAAAATTTAAAATGTTAAGACTTGTGTGTAATTACTAATGTTAATACGTGCCAAGATACTTATTTCATTTACCATTAAAGTACGAGTAATACCATATTTCCTAATAAATATACAAAAGCTATAGCTTTAATATATCTTTTGACTTCAAAATATTGAAAACCGATGTCGTAAGATCTGTCTGACAATATCGATCTCATGTTAGATATCATGCTCTTTCTTTTTGTCACCCCGCCTTGCCGCGCATTCCTAGGGCGCAGTACAGCAGTTTTCGTCGAACTATAAGCGTCCATTCCTGTCAAAGTGACAAACAAAAACTCTTATAATTATATATCATTTTTTTGAATGAAATTTTTTTGATGATTGTGATGAGTTTCTGTACACTTAAAGTGGAAATTATAAAATATAAGTTGTTTTTGTCATTAATTTTTTTTACTGCGGTAACCCCTTATTTACTTTCGGGTAAAAATTCTCATATATATCTCATTTGCGAGACAATAGTTGGTGATGTCGAGCTTTAACGGAAAACCAATATAATGTATAATTTTACACAATTTATGTACTTCCAAAACGTGTTGATAAACGTAATATTTAAAAAAATGTAAATGCAGCTAGGTCAGCAGTAACTTAACGAGAAGTTTGTGAAAAAACATTAATACGTTCCGTTTGAGCACACTTGTTTCCCAACATGCGCCGGTTACTTGTTAATTTGAGTGGTGCAGTTGGCGTGAAAATTTAAAAAGTTTTAAGTGCTCGTAAATTTTTCCTTTTACATTTCCTTTAAATACTTTGAAATTTGTGATTAAAACTTAACTTCGTACTCCTTCACCTGTAAACATAATAGTTCTATTATTGGACATGGGCTCTATTCAATTCAGGAATGTAATGATAAATGAATTATGAAAATGCGTTTTACAACATAGACATAGAAATGAACCACAAATATCCCTTGAAAACGCTCTACGATGTTGGGAGGGATACTTCTTGTAACACGGGCAGTTTTTGTAAATAGCAGAGCAGGCAAACGAGCATTCGGGTCACCTGGTGGTAAATGATAACCACTGCCCATAGACATCAGCAACGATGGAGGCCGGCCTTTAGCGAACACATACGCTCTTTTTTTGAATGCCCTTTGTCACATTCACGTGGGAGAATCTCCGCATTTGACACAGTTTTTCCTTCTTTATTCTTCGGCAATACAATATATATATATATATATATATATATATATATATATATATATATATATATATATATATATATATATATATATATATATATATATATATATATATATATATGTATATATATATATATATATATATATATATATGTATATATATATATATATATATATATATATATATATATATATATATATATATATATATAGACGACTAATTGGCTCAGTGGCGGGGCCCTCCGCCCACGGAGTCAAGGCTCGCGGGTTCGATTCCCGCATCGGACTAAATATATATGGATTTATAAGTATTTATTCCGAGTCTGGTTACCCCCCCAATCCGCATTTCCGTTCCTACCTTTTCCTTTCCCTTCCTCTCCGCCATCCACGGTCTGCCGTGCCAAAGGATGCATGGCTAAGGGCGAGCTTAGTCGCAAGCGTGCCGACCCTTCCGGGATCGGGCTCCCCCGGGTACTATGGTGCCTTACCTCAGCATGCAGGGCTTTGCTGGGGCTGACCTCCATCCTCCCTAGCGGCTCGTGGGATTCACTAAGACAAACTTAATATACCTAATTTGTTGAAAAATGACGGCGATGTGGTTCGCCACCCGTCACGTCCTGATTCTCACGAGGGCGAGAAGCGACCATATATATATATATATATATATATATATATATATATATATATATATATATATATATATATATATATATATATATATATATATATATATATATATATATATATATATATATATATATATATATATATATATATATATATATATATATATATATATATATATATATATATATATATATATATATATATATATATATATATATATATATATATATATATAATTATTTTTTATTATTAGCGAGCAGCTCGAAGCGACGGTCGAGTCCTTTACCTCGCAGACAACGGCCTATCTCTTTACCAAAAGTCCTACTTTTCAAAGACCAGGCACCTGCAGTCTCCACCGCCACCGGGACAAACAAATAGCTCAATTTTAGCGCGGAATATTTGACGTGTTTGGCTGTGGCTGTGTGCTACTTTCCGCAGCAGAACCTGCGGCTTGTACAAAACCCGACAAGTATATGTACATCTGGCATCCCAAACATTCAGAGACTGCGGCCCTTCTCCCATCGGATAAAGATTAGCACGTTCGGGCTTTTCACGTCCATCCTACTAAGCGCAGGAGGCTCCAAGACAGAAGGCGCATCAACGCAAGTCAAAGCTCTCTTGATGATATCATTTATGGCATGGTGCCTAGGAAATCAACCTCGTGCAACTCAAATCATAAAGACCGTTTTTTTTTCTACTAAGGCCCCGCATATACAAGGGTGAGATCCACATATTTTACAGACTCAGGTCGGCAAACAGCTCTGAAACAAGCCAAATCTGTGGACAGGACGACACTACATGCACGTTGTGATGTTGTATTATCTAAGGGTGAGGTATTTGGACACGGAATGGACCAAGCTGATAGAGCATCATCAATGAATGGCAAAGTAAATCCCATAACCATTAATTTTGAAAATTTGAGCTACTAAACTCACTGTATCATTAATCGTAGCGTAAACCTGTGTGTTGCACTCATCGTACACCCAAACCACCGTGACGAATCGGTGGTACCGCTTTACCCCATTGCCTGTCTCCCAAACTTACGTTATAATTGTCTAAAGGGTATCTTTCAATAACTTGTCATTTAAAACCACCTCTTGTGGAAAACATCACATAGGCGCAGTTCTCACTAGGTATGGCAACCTCGGCATGGAAAAACAACTACGTAATAGCACTAAGGCAACATGGGAAGATAAATGATAAATGGGAAGAGAATTGTTTGCGATGAGCATAAAAATTAATAATAAAATCTCAAAAACTAAATATGACAAGATAGATTTTGAAGCAACATTGTACAAATGGTTTTTAAAAACATTTATACATTGAGTGAATTTTTTTTTTTCAATATGAGGTAATGGTCAATTAATAGGAGGGAATAAGTAAATTCGGAAAAGTTTGACAGTATTTTAAAAAGTTATTAAATTATAATATGACAACGTAATAAACGTATAAAATGCCTTTTTATCATGGATAAATTGGAAAACAGTCATATGTTAATTGAAAATCTTGTACCCAATTTAATGAAAATAAAGAATTTATTATTGTCATTATTATTATTGTAACTTTCTTTCAATGTTTATGTATTACAACTTTCATCTAATTTACCCTATGTTTTAGGCTTGATAGATAGTCACTACAATGAACTGATACACGTTAAGTAAAAGCTACTGTAAGAGGTTTACTTAATAACAGTAGGCAAGAGATACAGTTGTTTTATATTTGTTGCAGGTGCAATACCGATGGTGACAGCTACGGTATACTGCGCACCAACGGTACTACGGTATACCGCACTGACCGTGTACTGTCTCGGGAGTTTACTCGGACTGTATAAAGTTAGTTTTAGATAATAATAAACCAAATTTTTTATTTATAATAATACTGTTTATACTTGTAGCTTCAAAGAAACTCAGCTTTCTTTTGTCACTATTGCCCTGACCTATATTAGATTTATTATTGCTTTCTCTTGACCAGGTGTGTTCTGAAAAACGTAGTATTTGACACTTAGGGACAATCAATGGTAAACATACACATTTCGATTTGCTGCCACATACCCATGTTTAAAAAATTCTCGCTATCATTCTTTTAAACGTAAAATAAGTTGAGAAGAAACATTGAGACTAATCACCAAGTCCTTAAGACAATTAAGAATTAATTTAAAATACATTAACCAAAGAAGATTGTTCGATATATTAATAATTACGTAAATGATAATAATAATATTTTTCCATTCGATTCATCTACGGATATATGTGTACATATATAAATTCTTCTTATTAATTTCTGAAGGCTATGCGTGCCTGGTCTCCATGGGAGCGCCGACTCTGCTTTGCTGCGCCGTTTTGTATGCGACTGCTTCTAGCAGGAGCGCGTACAGCTCGGTTTGGTGGGGGTGACCCACACGCTATACTTCATGTCTTCTTACAAGTGAGTACAATTTAAATAAATTTAAAGAATTCTTAACGGTCTTCCCGAACTCATACGACATTGGCACCTTCAAAAAACAAGCCTACACATACCTAAAAGGCCGGCAACGCTCCGCGATTGCTGCGGTGTCGCGGTTGTCTATGGGCGGCGTTGATTGCTTTCCATCAGGTGTCACGCTTGCTCATTTGCCCTCCTATCCCATAAAATAAAAAGAATTAAAAACAACATATTATGTTTGTTTGTAAATATTATCTCGTATACATCGTATTACAAATTTATGTACGTATACACATAGAAATTATACACGAAATATTATTTTAACAATGAGATTAGCAAAGTCTTTTAGCGCTGACATTAAAAAAGGAAGACTAAAAAATTTATTGTTACATTTTTTGCTATACTTTTATCCATTTCGTATATGCAAAAGAAAAAGTAAATTATACTTATATATAGCAAGTTACTAAAAATCTTAAAAATAATACATTCGGGCAAAAAGGCTCTATTCTAATCTTTACCATACCGAACAAATAATTGTGATGAAATTAAATAAATTGAAATCACAGTGCAATCATCTAAATTGGTGTGTTTAAGGCTTTATAATAAAACTTCGGTAAATATATAAACCAATATAATAAAGTCGTAAATATAGCGTAAAACAAAATGCCATCGATCCTTCCTATATCGATAACTTTTATAATAAGCTTTGCATAATATTGTATTACACATAAACATAAACCATATCAAAACAGATATATGGGTACATATATATATATATATATATATATTAGGTGTACAAATAAGTTTCCGCAGTTTTTTATAAAAAATTAGGAATTTATTGTAAAAGAAAAGTACATTACGTTTTATTCAAAGTATTTTCCATCATTTGCCACTACTTTTCCCCATCTTTCTGGCAACATTCGGATACCCCGTCGAAAAAACTCTTCATCTTTTGACGCTATCCACAAATCTACCCAATTTTTGGTGTCTTCATATGATGTGAAGCGCTGCTCAGACAGACCATGTGCCATCGACCGGAACAGGTGATAATCAGAAGGGGCTAAGTCTGGTGAATACGGCGGGTGGGGTAAAACTTCCCAGTTGAGTGTTTCCAAGTATGTTTTTACCGGCGCCGCAACATGTGGACGAGCATTATCGTGTAAAAGAATAATTTTGTCGTGTCTGGAGTAGTAATGGGCGCGTTTTTCCTTAAGTGCCCGACTCAATCTCATCAATTGTGTTCGGTAGAGAGCTCCAGTAATGGTTTCGCTTAGTTTCAGCAATTCATAATACACGACACCAAGCTGATCCCACCAAATACACAGCATGAGTTTTTTTCCATGAATATTCGGCTTAGCTGTCGATGTTGATGGTTCGCCGGGCTTAACCCATGACTTTCTCTTCTTTGGATTATCGTAGTGAATCCATTTTTCGTCACCAGTGACTATACGATGCAAAAAACTCTTTTTTTATTCCTGGCAAGCAGCATTTCACTCATGCATAATCGGCGTTCAACGTCTCTCGGCTTTAGTTCATATGGAACCCAATTTCCTTGTTTTTGAATCATTCCTAACGATTTTAAACGATGTGAAATTGCTTGTTGAGTCACTTGTAGAGTAAGTGCAAGTTCTTTTTGCGTTTGGGACGAATCTTCCTCCAATAGTACTTCTAATTCCATGTCTTCGTACACTTTCGGCCTTCCACTGCGCTCTTTGTCTTTAACGTCAAACTCACCGTTCTTAAACTTTTGAAACCATTCCTGACAACTTCTCTCACTTAAAGCAGCTTCACCATATGCTTCTAGAAGCAATCGATGCGCCTCAGCTGCAGATTTTTTCACATTAAAGAAGTAAATCAAAAGTTCCCGCAAATGATGCTTATTCGGAATAAAACTTGACATTTTTGCACGAAAAAAATTACGTGATGCTGATACGGAATCACTAGTACTTTAAGGTTATGGTGTTGCCAGATGACTAAACTTGGGATATTACGTTTTACATCTGACAATTTCTCCATAACCTTCTGGTGGGGCCATCTTTTGACAAACCGCGGAAACTTATTTGTACACCTAATATATATATATATATATATATATATATATATATATATATATATATATATATATATATATATATATATATATATATATATATATATATATATATATATATATATGTAGGACTTACAACTAGACGCAACTTATTTAAATATTTACCTAATTATAGATACATATTACGTTTCCGTTTTTACTTACTATTGAAAATATTTAAATAGTGTTTATTACAAATATGCGCAGTACATGTATATGTAAAATTACATAAAATATATTATAAAATAATGACATCCATAAAGCACTGTCATCAAATAAGACGGACACATTACTTATTTTGCAGTTTTGCAATTTAGAACCTGACCAATTTAGAACAAGATAAATGCAATTAAAATTTATAGCTAAGTTTTATCGATTCTTTATTACTCGCAGCAACTTTAACTAGCCAAACGCTATTAAAGTTTTGTAAAATTTCACACATAAATTTTCACCACTAAAAAATTTCAAACTATTATATTACTTAAGTCATATAACGACCACATCATAGAACTTTTAAAAACTTCAGTTATTTGCTTTTCTCCAGTAGGTTCGTCGTTTTAACATAAGGTGTTATAAAATTAAATTTGCCTTCATGATTAAATAATAATTTAAATTAAATCAAATCTAGTATTATTTTTTTTAAATTAACTTAGATTTAGATAAACTAACTAAATGGCTCAGTGGCAAAATTGCCGTTATCAGGGTTAATGGTCGCGGTATAAATTCCTGCATCGTGATAAATTTATTACGGGTATGGTCTAGGGGTATTTATTTCCAGTCTGAATACAAGTATTTAAAATATTGTAAGAATTAGAAATGTTTCCAGAAAAAGCGTCTTCTCTTAAGTGAACAATAAATGAAACCCGCGTCGAGCTCCTATAGACCAGCACAATAGATCCCAGCTGGCGCTAAGCCAAGTCTTATATGTATGTAACTATGTTGCATATAACTAATATAAACGAGTCGTACAGATATCAAATTCTCCTTCCCATTGCAAGCTGTAAATATTAGAAACCATTAAGTATTTATTTGATCATAGGGTAGTTAAACTTTGATATACAAATTTAGGTAAGTGGTTACAAATACAATAGTTGCAGTGGTATCTGGAAACGAAACTCTAAGACATTATTAATCTGCCTGATGGTTTCAAGTGAAGTTGAGCAGGACACATTGCTGGCGGTGTGATTTTGGCAATCGGGCCAAATTCTGTGTAAAAAAGAGTAAAAGCCTACTTAAAGAATCCTGTGGATCGGTGACGTAACCAAAGGCGCCAACAAGATTTGAGTGCAGCTAGCACTAGACGTGAAAGAATGAACGAGTAGTGCAAACTTCTTTATCAATGGTAGATAATGCATCAGTGCTTCCATTGTTTGTTAATGAACCTAATGGTAGCCTGCTGAAAAAAACAACTACGTCGAATTTATAGTCTTGGTAGACTTAGAATAACAAATATTTTAAGTTCACTATAATACATCAATCTAGGTAAACCACGTTGTCCAAAGCTGATGTCAGCATCGTAAAAAAAAATTACATATTAACAATATCTATAGTAGTTTATGTAATGTACAGGATGCCGTGTCGCTGGGAGGTGGAGTGATAGGTGCAATGCACATCCCAGAGAAGTGGTTCCCTGGCGCAGTTGATCGCTGCCTTAACTCACACAACATCATGCATGTTCTAGTCGTTCTTGCTGTCTACTCCATGCACCAGGTAGCCTACCAACTTTTTTACTAAAATATTTAGAGAACTAAGCCCATGTAAATAACTTTACTTACTAGTGAATCTAGTAAGAGTAGTATTTATTCACTCGCATAAAACGACTCGTTGAAGCAGATTAGAAGATCACTTGAATGTTCTTTTCTGCTTCAAGAAGACGATTTCATGGTACACACAATATTTTAAATATATAAAACTGTTCAACCTTTTTTTGCGTTCCTCTAAATATGTCCATTAGTGTATATTCGTAAATATAAAGTAATTATTGTAATGCGTAATCAGTGTTAATGTTAACGACCAGAATACGATACACCTTCTTCTTTTATAAGAACTCTTTTATAATTGACATAAGGGTTAAAAACAACAATATTATTTATACAATTAATATTTAATTAAAATTGGTATACCTAAATATTCTATACTCGTATACTGTATAGCATTGCTAACCTGAACGTAGGTGTTTGTCAATCATTATTTCTCCATATTACATTTAATATATATAGAAGTGCTTAATATATGTATATAGTAAATGGTTTGAGGCACCGGTCTCTTCAGAAACGTGGGTTCTTGTTAAGAACTGATTTTTATTATAGAATCATTCCATATGCTACAGTAAATATGTATATACGACCACAAACAGAACGACATCATTACAATGTCACATAAAAAGGCTGATTTATTTAATAATTAATTTAGAATATATGACAATTTTAGTAAATTTTTTAAATAACACGGCTACTGGAAAAAATACAATGAAATTAAATTATAACAAAAATAATATTAATGAAAGGGAAATTGTTCGAAGGCAATGATTGAGTAATGATTAAAGCTATGTAATTAAAGCAGGCGTGGCCTGTGTCACAATTCCTAAATAGAAATTAGACTTATCACTATTTAAATTCAAACATTTGGTCTTACTGATTAACCTTATTTTATCACGCATAGCATTTTGTTCACGGATCGGTTCTTATAAACAAAAATGAAGCTTACGCTTGTCTTAAAATATATGTAATAAATTATCATTTTATATTGCAGGTTACGAAGTTGGACTTGGCATGGATGTCACGTGTGGACTGCCGCGCTCTTCAACACCAACCCTGACGCAGATCATCGAACATCTAGTCTCTGCCTTTGCTTCCTGATTTCTATATGCACTGACATCTCTTCAATATCAACCATCGTATAACATGAAAATGTTCAAACAGGCCTCATGGCGCGACAACGTGTTCGTGATTATATATAAAATAATTAATTAGTTTAATAGACCTACTGTGTGATTTAAATTTGAAAATTTGTTCCAGTCTCTCTCTCTTTCTAGTACCAAGTCCGGCAAACTCAATCATCATTGGTTATATCAATTCAATTCAATCATTTTAAATTAATTCAAGTAAAATCATTAAACACGTGTTAACAAAAGCCTATAGATATTAAATCAGTATTTTAAATACATTATACATCTCGACGTCACACAGAGGAATTCATATATTATAAATTGATAGAGATATGGAGATAGAGGTCACGGCCTACGAACATGACATGACGTTAAATGTTAATCGTTTTAATATTTCCATTAATTAATAACTCCATTTGATGACAATTAGATCGTTAATAGTAGATATTGTTACAATACTAACGGCCATTGATAATTAATTATTGATAAGTTTACGAGAAGTACAATTAAAGGAAGTCGTTTCAAGTTAAAACGTCGACAGCTTTCCATTTCATATTATAGGTAAGGATAGTTTCAAACGTTAGGTAAGGCATAAATAGAAATGCTCCTTGAGAGTTTATATTAGAAATTACGAATAAAGGTTTTATAATGCAACCTAATTCAATTAAGTTTTAAAAGTAACGTCTGATTTGTCTTGTAAAATATGATAATATTATAAAAGCAATAACCTAGTGTGAGGTTTAAAATACCTTATTATCTTATCGTCCAACTTTATTCACTGCATTATTTAATACTAGATTTTAAATAAAAAATGTAGATATTTTTGAAAACAACTCTTCAGTCTAATGCACGATATCATTGTAGTACGTACAGATAGCATCAAACTATTGTCCGACTTCAAAAATTTTTAAAACACCTTAAAATTAATTATAAATAGTTATGTAAGTAAATGCAATAATCACTCATAAGAAACTTCTTAATTAAAAAGGCTTTCCTATATTATAATAAACTTAACTCAAAAGGCTTTATGATGTAAATACAAGTTTGTATATGATTAGAATAACCAACTTTACCTATATTTCAAATAACATAATTCATTATTTCTTCTGAGATTCGAAATAGGTCTACAAAAGGCCTAAACGCAATAATAGAGACCAAGTGTTGGTTTAATTTTAAACTGGTGTAGTTTTAAAAAATTTGCATAGTACAATTATATATATATATATATATATATATATATATATATATATATATATATATATATATATATATATATATATATATATATATATATATGTATATGCGCAACTAAGTTCTCTCTGTCTTTTTCATTACATCATTACATGACTTCAGCAGTAAGTGTTGGTCGATTTTGGCATATCCAAAACGACATGAACCACGCTTAGACATGAACGTACCGCATTGGCTCCGATCGTAATCACCGTCTTTAACGCTTTAAAGACGGTGATTTCGATGTTGACAACTGTCCGCGCGAAGGAAGACCGAAAACCTTCGAAGGCGCTGAATTTTTTATTATGGGATAGGAGGGCAAACGAGCAAGCCTGTCGCCTGATGGAAAGCAATCAACGCCGCCCATGGACAACCGCAACACCGCAGGAGTCGCGGAAGCGTTGCCGGCCTTTTAGGTATGTATAGGCTTGTTTTTTGAAGGTTCCAATATCGTAACGGTTCGGAAAGACTAAGGGTAGCTGATTCCACAAACTGGTGGTGCGTGGAAAGAAGTGACGAGAGAAACGCACCGTAGTAGATCGCGACTCATCCAGATGGTAGGGATGAAATTTTTCTTTACAGCGAGTTGTGCGGTTGTGGAATTCGGCGGCGGGAATTATTCCAAACAATTCCTCGGAGGACTCCCAATGATAGAAGCGGTAAAAAATACTGAGAGATGAGACATCTCTCCGCAGCGCTAGAGAATCAAGCCGATCGGTGAGATCTTGGCAATCGACGATTCGGATCGCACGACTTTGAATGCGATCAAATGGAAGAAGTTGATACTGGGGAGCCCCGGCCCAGAGGTGTGAACAGTATTCCATGTGTGGCCTGACTTGTGCCTTGTACAGTTGGAGGCAATGGCCAGATGTGAAATACTGTCTCGCTCTACTGAGCACACCCAGCTTTTTTTTGGAGCTTTAGCTTTTTATGGAGAAGTTGCTGATGATGATCCGTGCCAAACGCCAGAACTGCTCGCTTTAGTATTAGGAGTTACCCGTCAAGCGATTTCTACGCAATTGCATGCGTTGGGAATAATTGAAAAGCAAGGAACTTGGGTTCTTTGTGATTTGACAGCAAACCAAAGACTCATCACTCATCTACGTCTTCGGCTCGGCCAAATTTACACGCCGCGAAGGTTACGCTTTGTATTTGGTGGGACCAGGTCGATGTTGTTTATTGTGAGCTGTTGAAATCAAACGAAGCCATCACTGGGAAACGGTATCGACTTCAATAGATGCGACTGAGCCGAGCCCTGCGCGAAAAACGGCCACAATACGAGCAAAGACATGAAAAAGTGATTCTACTGCATGAGAACGCCCGGCCTCATGTTGCTAAACCTACATTGGAACGCTCAAATGGGAAATCCTACCCCACCTGCCATATTCCCCAGGTATTGCACCGTCCGATATGAAGACATCAAAAAATGGCTTGATTCGTGAATAGCCTCAAAAGACGAACACTTTTATTACAACAGTATTCGAGCACTGGCAGAAAGATGAGCAAAAGTTGTAGCTAGCAGTGGGCAATACTTTGAATAATATATAATACATATATGTAAGCTTTTTTACACAACTTGCATTTTTATAAAAAAACAGCGAGAACTTAGTTGGACACACTGACATAAACATATTTTTGAAAAATTTCTTCTAACACGATTATCTTCTAATGGTTTAATGAATTAAATAGAGGTTAGTGTCAATAGTTAGGTAGATTACAAGCAATATTAGAATCATTATAAGGTTATTAGGAAGAGCAGTTGTAAATGCAATGTACAACGTTTACCGACTTGTAATTTACAGACTTCAAATTTATAATGCATTAATGGTTTATTGTAGTGAATTGAAAATTTAGGTCATCTCAGTACATTTTTAATATGCATGTCTCGGTATTTGAATGTATTTAAAGAGTTTATTGTCACAGACTTAACCTCGGCAATTTGTATTTATCTTAAAGAACTTATTAACATTTAATATAAGAAATGATATTTGTAAACATTAAGAACATTCTGTAAAACTCGTAAGACACATACGTTGTCCGTACGTAAATAATATGTTACTACAAATCGTTATACACATAATTTTAGTTCCTTAAAATGCCTCTATTTATTTTTACATAATTTTAATTATAATAGAAGTACTTTTTTTAAAAAGTGCTTTTTTAATTTTTTTTTTAAAGGTTGTTTCACTAATATTGACCTGAACCATATTTAGAATTAACAACACTTTGAGCTCATATAGCTGGCGTATCTACAGAATAAGAATTATGAAATACCATGAGAGGTAACAAAATACTTCCTAAATCGGAAAAAATATTATTATGGGAAATTATATGTCAATAATTGGTAAAAATTTTCTTGAAACCAACTAGGGTGGTATAAAATTATGCTTGTATAATGTTAAAATAAATATACAATTAATAAAATTGTTGCTAATTAATAAAAACCAAAAAAGCTTTGGAATAAAAATAATAATTATGTGATTTTAGTACTATAAAATCTGTCTAATATAGCATAATTGTGAATCAAACCAATTATTTATGCGTTATTTATTTATATGATGTTGTTGATGTTGCATCATTACTTCAATTTTCCTCAGCAGCTCCACAAATAGCATCTGGTCACAAATTGATGCATGTGACAACCATTACCCTCCTCAACCATTTTAAAGGGAAATGGATGACCGGCCACATGACGCAACCGCAAATAGAGACCTTTAAGCAAGCATGACATACCTATTTAAACCTCTTCTACATAACAATTATTAATTGTCGTCTACTGTTACTAAACAAGCCATTAATTTTATTCCAGCAAATACCAGAAAAATATTGTATTAAAAGGTCCGTGATATTCTAATTGATTACAACAAAGTATTTAAGAAAAACTTGTATATAGTTTTTCTACAAAATGAAAGAGTAGGAGATAGTCTTACTTGAGTGTAAAATAACTCACGTATAGAATGTAATTCCTTAAGTTGAGGTTAGAATTATCTTCCATTTCACATCTTCCTATTTAAAATAGTCAAGTACATACTTTTATTTCAATTATTTATTAGCTTATTTTGTAAATTAATGGTAGTTTTAAATAGCGAACTTAATTAAATATTTAAATGTTTTCATATAGAAAGAATGTGGCAGCCCACCCACAAGAATAAATATAAATAAAAATATTTTCCAGGATGTACACATCATTTAAAATAATTGATCAATCACGAATAATATTTTGATAACGTTATAAATAACACACTGAAAATAAAAATAATCATAACGTACACTGATATCCAAGAGCAATATGGTTGGTTGTTCAGTGTAAGTTCTGTGAGAATTGTGTAACGCATTATTGCACTACGTAAATGATTGTAATGAGAATACCTAAGCACGAATGAATGAGGATCATTTACAATATATATGTACTTATAATATGTATACAAAAAAAAACAATTTCACGAAATGTAGAAGTGATTGAGAGTATTAAAGTTTATTTCAAAATAATTTTATATGAGTTTTATTTATTTGTAGGAAAAGAAAGGTCCATATTGTTTTTACTAACACCACATCGTTTGAAAGAGTTGGTAAAATTGAGTTTTATAGTTGAAAACTAGCTTTTCGAGGCCGGCTTGCGGCTGCCCCTCAAAGCTACGTGAGCTTTGCCACAGAAGGGGTATCGGCTGAGATTTTTTCTCGACCGTGATAGCGCCTTGACATCCCTAACAACTTTTGTGCGAGCAGTATCCACAATTCTGCGTTTTTGCGTGCTGTTGAATAATTTGTTTGTTGTATGGAAGAGAAGAATCAGGACTCCAAATAAAGATGACGCCAAATATTTTCTAAGTTCATAAATGCCCCGATATCGACTTTAAGGGATAAAGATTTTCACTTTGTAGGGCTGTTATTTTCCGCCATTTTGGATGTTTTCCTGAACTTTTCCCAAGAGCTACTTTTAACTCATAAATTTTCCCAGGAAACCATCCTTCCATCTATTACCGTTTGGGCGTGCCGTTCAAAGTCTAGTCTAGAATTCCAGATATGTAACGCATACAAAACCGTTGGAAGAATTAACGAACCTCCTGCGAAACTGCGCAATTAAACTTTAAATTTTCTAAAAATTGTCGGCCAAGAATATTTTTTTTGAGGTAGGCCGCAAATTTTATACCCTGAGGTAGCACTAAAGTTCCAAAACAATATTCGAGCACACTACCGCGTTTCGTTTTTGCGTGCCGTTGAAAAATGTGTTATATGGAAATCAAGAAACAGGGCTCGGAGCCAAATTTCGTAAACCGTGAATTTAGGCGTGTTAGCGCCTTAAGTCCTTCAAGTTTGTTCAATGAAAACCCACTATCGCGTTTAGTTTTCGCGTGCCGTTGTAAACTGTGTTGTATGGAATTCGAAAAGCTTTTTTAAAAACCTTACCAATCGCTATCTCCCCCTAACATATTTTGTTCTAGAACCGACCTATCTCTTACCGAGCGGGCGTGCTGTGAAAAATTTCTTAAAGACCAATAGGTTTCTCGACCGCCGCATTTTTCCTGAAATTCAGTTTGCTCATTACATACAGAATGGGTAATGTAGTTTTTATAATATTGCATTGAGTTGATGATTGATTAACTAGATTTTCGCCCAAATAGTGATTATTTTTCTAACTACGTATTTGTACCAAAAGATAAAGTAATAATTACTTTGTACAAAATTTACATTAACATATAAATATATAGCATAATTTTTGACCCCAGGATCCTTCAGAAATCAGTTTGCAAAAGCAAAACTATCGAACCAGAATTTGTCCCTTATACTGGGTGGGTAATTATTCGTATGAGTGGTCCAACATTGAATTTTTACATTTTCAAATTGTTAGTACAGAATTATTATCAACTTGAACCACGTAAACAAAGCATCGCAATCGCATCTTGTCATCGAAACGCTTAGCTTCCCCGTGGTGCATTCTACTACATAATGAATGAGGCAATCGAATAATGGGAGTATAAATATCGTGAAATAAAGAGAACTTTGGTGGCAGAAAAGATAACATTTTTAAAGCGATATAATGATCGCAACGCAGCAAATTTTTTGCGATAAACCTACTATATCTGTTTTTTGCACGTATAAACTAAGATTTTTTTCGTCGGCATAGCATTGTTACTGATTGATATCGGGGGTAAAGCATTAACATTAATTTGAGATAGTTGTCTAGAACTGACTACATTTATTTCCTTAGAGAATAATGAAGCTAAATGCTTCATTGAAAAAGGCGAGGATTCATGCAGTTTTTAAACTGCACTGATTTTGAATTTGAATGACCCACCAGTCAACATATTTTTTTTAAAATTATATATCAGATGCGACAGTTAAAATTAATAAGAAACACCGAATTATGAATTTCTTACAACGGGTATTCTCATTTTAAGAATATACAACGTACAACTAACATACAAATAAGTTGTTGTGTACTACAAACTGTTATACATATGGAGGTTGGTACAGAAAACAATCAATAAAGAAATATGTTAAGTAGAAATATGTAAGTTAACTATCAGTTTCATTGAGTTTTTGTTCATGTTATAGGAGAAAGGCAGACATAAGCTTTGTTTCTAATTCTACGTTTAGTAATCTAATAATAATTCTTGGATATTACTACAACCAAAAATATAAAAATAAAAATCTATCAACTAATCGAATTACTTTCCCAAAACTTAATACATACCTACATGGTAAAAATTAATTTGATACCAATGTAATTAATTTAAAAGGCCGGCAACGCTTCCGTGACTCCTGCGGTGTCGCAGTTGTCTATGGGCGGCGTTGATTGCTTTCCATCAGGTTGCACGCTTGCTCGTTTGCCCTCCTATCCTATAAAAATGTCTTTTATAAATAAAAAAAATCGAAGTACTAATCTTCACATTCGTAATTTATAATAAAATAACGTACTCCCCATACAAAATTCGTTATTATTGAATCCCTTATCCTATAAAATTTATTAAAAGGAGAAGGAATATCCTTTATTAAAAGAAAGAGTTTTCAAAAAACTTGAAGGTTTTTAATTTCAAAAATGATACTTTCCATAATAGCATTCGAACCTTATTAATCTCCTTAGGAGATAAATATCGGAATTCCGAATCTATTACATCAGACATAATATTTTCGAACAAATAGTCTATCTATAATATAAGGAAAAAAGTAAATTTTAGTGTCCTTCTGCCATAAAAGTTTTAAAAGTGGGAATTTCAAGGATTTTGTTGCTCATATTTTAATGATTTTATTACATTATTATCCACCTTATTTAACAACATTGCATCTGTTTTCGGTACATTTTGTCAACCAGTATATCGCAATTAGATAATATTCGCAAAGTCCTGAATAAACTCGTTAGCAATGTTATTAAACTCTTTTAATAATATGGTTGTGTCAACAGAATTATGTTTTTTTGCCCAATATAAATAATCCTAAACAGTACTTTCTACCATATTTCTAACCTTAAACCCTACCGAGGGAATAGGGTTCCAGATTAGAATAAGGAAAGGAGTAAATTTTCAAAAATCTATTGTTTATGTCTTTATATATCAGACGAGTGGCTAAAATGCACATTTTCCTTAAGTAGCACGGTATATGTTCGAGTCAATAAAAGCGGCAGACGCTGTGCGCGATGAAACATTGACGCGATGAGTAGCCGAGTGAAGTTGACTGTTTTGTGTCTTGCGGCGCTGTGCGCGTGCGCGTGCGCCGCTGCCATGGCTGCTGACAGAGTTGAAAAATTCGACGAATCACCAAGTGAGTAAAACAAACACACTATGCATATAAATTTTACATATTTGTTTTCGTTTGAAAGACTTATCATATTTAATATAATAATTCCTCTTTCGATATAAATTATAAAGTAATTATCATTTTGTCAATGTTATTTTAATGTTATATTAAATATATTTTTCAATGTTATTTAGAGTAATCTCCAGTATATTAAAATACTTTTATCATAGCGTTACATGTATGTATTCTTAATTAGTGAAGTGATTTAAAACACTTATCAAGTTAAATATGGCGTACATAGTCATATAACCGCGGATATCGCCAACATTTCCCTTTGTGTATACCTGCATTCGACCTATTATCACGGATGTTGTTAATGATAACCCGGTCAACCACGTCAAGACAACTTAGGTCTGATATGTTACGTTTGACTAAAATCGAAATAATGTAACGTGCATCACAATTTCACTTTAAAATCAGTTACTATGATTTGACATTTAAACATGAGTATTACTGTCGGAACCAAACTTGTTTTCAACGATTACTCATAATTCGACATTGAAACTCGTCGGTGCTTTGGAAGCAAAAATGTAAAGATGAGGTATAATGGTATGATTAGGAACATGATTGAAGGATTTGGTCCTAAAACAGACGTTAAACATAAATTTTTAACCTTAGACCGTGCTTTATCATGTGATATTTTATCATAGTCTCAACTTATGTATGTACGTACACGGTGTTTCATCTCAATAACATTTATTTGTCCACGTTAAAACTAAAAATTATATAATATGAATTTAAAATTTATAATCTATGTGTTCTTCTCTATCTGTGAATTTGTTTACTGTGTACTTTAAGTATAAACTTTTTTAAGAAGTAAATAAATAACCTATTTGTATAATGTGAATGCTTCAATCGTAAATAGAGAAGTTATGATACTATATTACCTGACAGTTGTATCAGACGACCTATGATTTTGGCTGAATGTGTACAAATGAAAAACATAAACGTCTTCAAATGTATCTCCTTGTAATCATATAAAAGATATGTATCTAGAAAAATTACAATTACTATTGTTATAATCTGCGTTATTCATCATATATTTTATTTGCACTTCTCACGGGCTCATAATACTCGTATACGTCTTAGTCTTATATTCGTCTTCAAATATTCTTCAAATATTTCCTAAAAAAATTAGTTACATCAAAAATATAAATAATTGTAATTTACTTCAATAAATTTATGACCAGAAGATACATTTTATAACGAAACCAACAAAAAAAAATAGTTTTTTGGGGAATACGGCACAATTATTTCTATAATACGTATGAAAATGATTACCTATACCAATTTAATAAGCATATAGATCAATAATTACAGTTGTTTTAAGATGAGGTCTTGTGCAAACGAGCAAACATCACCTGATGGAAAATAAGTAACGGGGACGTTACTTATTTTCCATCAGGTGATGCTTATAGACATCTGCAGTACCATAGCCAGACAGCGTAGAAGCATTACCGACCTTTATAACTAACCGTTGATTTATTTTAAGTACGTACCTATTGTGATATCAAATTATTGGTGGGTAATCGACGAAAAATATGATAAACAGTCTGACCTTACCGTAATATAATATTAATGACGAATATCATTTATATTTATCTAGTTATCTTAATTTGTTATAAAACGATTACTAATATATATCTGTAGGCCATACACATATTTATTCCGATGCAGGGATCTAACCCGCGATTATTGACTCCGTGGGCGGGAGGCCCAGCCCCCGAGCAAATCTGTCATCAGGCAGGAATAGTAATTATAATTATTCACCCTAAAGCCAGCTTGAAAAATTCGAAATATTTCTACTTGTGTGGTTGCACTCAATGCTCATTATATAATACACTACCATCGTATTCGTATCGCGCTGCTATCAGTCACGTTTAAAAATAATCATACTCATAATTCGAATATTCTTAAATTCATATCACTTCTTTGAATGTGGGTTTTATGATTGCAAAATTTATATTTTGTTATAATAGGTCAGGGCAAAAGTATTTTCGTATTTTGAATGTATTATTAGTAATCAAACCTCTTTGGCTGTACTGAATGTAACTGGCTGGTTTCTTATACCATTAAATGTGACATTCTGATGATGTAATAATTAAAAAAAAACTACTTCCCGCCATTTTTCAATTGTTTTTCAAGCAAGCAAAATGAACGTATGTGACGAAGAAATTCGGTACATTTTAAAGTTTTATTACAAAAAAGGTAAAAATGCGACGAACGCAGCGAATAAAATTTGTGCGTTACGGAACTTTACATTGCTGAAGAACTGGATGTTGATCATAAAACAGTTTTACGTCATTTACGAAAGTCTGGGTACAAGAAAAAACTTGACATTTGGGTACTACATGATCTGACTGAGAGAAACCATGACAACGCCAAACCGCACTCATCTATAGCCACGCAGCAAAAATTGAGAGAGCTTGGCTGGGTTGTGTTGATGCATCCTCCGTATAGCCCTGACCTACCTCCATCAGATTTCCACCTGTTTCGGTCATTGCAGAACTCTTTAGGAAGCATAAAGCTAACCTCAAAAGAACACTGTGAACACTACCTGTCAGATTTTTTTAATCAAAATCTCAAAATTTCTACAGGAATGGGATCATGGCACTACCCACAAGATGGCAATAAGTCATCAATCAAAACGGCAAATATGTTTCATTAAGATTAGTAGTCTTGAATTTGAAGTTTAGATAATTTAAACATATAAACCTTTAAGTCTAAAATCTATAAAGAAACACAATAAATATATGCTTGCTATGGATCTTTGACCTTTAAGTATTACTTTTTACAATTATCTCCTTTAGGTAGTTTCATATGTAACAAGCTTAATTGTAATGTATAGGCATGAGTAATGAAAATTTACAAAACATAAAAGGGAATTCCAAGCGTTATGTGGGAAAACTGCTCACAGTAGTTTATACAATACAACAAACGATTATTTTCTATTTAAAGTATAGAGTAATTGAACTACTAATTGGTGTGTCATTATTTATCACCGATTACCACAATTGCTTTACAGCAGCAAAATTAATTATAGCAATGAGGACACGTTAATCATATTTATTTTTAAAATAAGGTTGATCGAATATGTTGATAAGTTACTTTTTTAAATCAAAATAATTCAACTACTCAGTACTCATTAAAATATTAGTTATGACGGCAGTTCAGGATACCAATTTATTTTCACTTTAATCACATGTTCACGAAAATTCAAAGTTAGGGTAACAAATATTTATCGAATCTGGTAAGATATTTATAATATGTACTGCAATCGGATTGTCAAAGTTCTACATAATAATGTAGTGTGAATATGGTTCTCAGTCTACTAAATTATTGATTCCCCGAATTAGTTTATAGAAAAATATTGGATACATATTTGTAAACATTACTTTTTCTTGTTAATAGTTTTCCATTTGTAATATATAACGTTTTTTGTACCAAACTTGTAAATTGTGAAGTAGAATTATTAACGATACGGCGCTAGTTATCTAATTTTATCTTAACATTCGTTATGTAAGGTCATATTTTTATTAGTCGATCCTCAAAACTTAACCCGTAGTTCAACAGGGTGCATCATGTGCAGATGAGGTCGACAATAGTGGTATCAAGATGTTGATGTATGCCTGGGATCGCACTATACTATCCAAATATATCATCACGTTTATGGTTACTACAAAATCATAAGTTCGTGTTATCTAATCAACATTTTTACTGCACGATTTACAGATGGGGGCCAACTGATTGAAAAGCAGCACCAAAACCAAGAAAATGAAGTGAATCAAAGAACTAAGACAAAGTCCGACTCCAACAAGAACAAACCAGTCAATCAACAGTTTCCACACGCGGTACTATTTGGTGGTACATGTGGCGGTACGATCATCAGTCCAAATTGGGTGATCACTGCTGCGCATTGGTAAATAATTTTATTTTTAGTTTATAATAACTGCAAGAAATTTATTTTTTAATAAATCCATTCTTGCGATAAGTAATGTGATACTTTTAATTTTTATTTCAATAGTTAGTGTATAATGCTAAGAAACAGTAAGCAATCCTTGGCTCCAATAGTGGATATCTCAACACTGCGACATTTCATATGCATCCTTAGTTATTTAATTACACATAGGCAGTCAATAAAATCCATTCTTTATCCGCAGTCATGTATTTATAGGCAGTATAAATCAAAAAATTGCCAGTTTTCATTCGCAGAAAATTAAGGCGATCATTCATTTTTGCAGTGATTTGTAGTAACATGTAAATGAAGAAATAAAAAAAAATATTTATATTTTGAACGTAAAAAACCTCACATTCTCATCATATAACCCAAAACTATCGCACATTTTTTAAGAGATTCCTCTGCCCGGTGAGAAGAAACGGCTTTAATTGCAAGATATATATAATAATATATACGATGTTTGAATGTATCACACACTACGAGTACGGAACCCATATTTTCTTCCATATTCTATTTTATAAGTAGTAGTAACTCAATTAGTAAAGACTGCGCTTACTATCTAGGTTCATGGATTCGAATCTACTATTGGACTATTGATGTGAAACATATTTTCCTAAATTCTTTTAATATAACAAATATTACTCAAATATCATAGAGCACTAAAAGTTATGACTGTACGACAGAAATTATATATAGAAAATTTGCTCCGTTTAATTTAGTCTAATCGATATAAATAGTTATCTAACCAACAGTATAATAACACTTGTTCCAGCTTGTTTCTCGAAAATACATGAAACGTAGGTTTTTAGAAAACTTACTTTTACTGCATACCAATTTTACTACGAAACTGGTATTTGCTTGTTTATATAAATAAGAAAATACCATTTCGACTTACATACAAATATATATATATATATATATATATATATATATATATATATATATATATATATAGGTGTACAAATAAGTTTCCGCGGTTTGTCAAAAGATGGCCCCACCAGAAGGTTATGGAGAAATTGTCAGATGTAAAACGTAATATCCCAAGTTTAGTCATCTGGCAACACCATAACCTTAAAGTACTAGTGATTCCGTATCAGCATCACGTAATTTTTTTCGTGTCAAGTTGTCAAAAATGTCAAGTTTTATTCCGAATAAGCATCATTTGCGGGAACTTTTGATTTACTTCTTTAATGTGAAAAAATCTGCAGCTGAGGCGCATCGATTGCTTCTAGAAGCATATGGTGAAGCTGCTTTAAGTGAGAGAAGTTGTCAGGAATGGTTTCAAAAGTTTAAGAACGGTGAGTTTGACGTTAAAGACAAAGAACGCAGTGGAAGGCCGAAAGTGTACGAAGACATGGAATTAGAAGTACTATTGGAGGAAGATTCGTCCCAAACGCAAAAAGAACTTGCACTTACTCTACAAGTGACTCAACAAGCAATTTCACATCGTTTAAAATCGTTAGGAATGATTCAAAAACAAGGAAATTGGGTTCCATATGAACTAAAGCCGAGAGACGTTGAACGCCGATTATGCATGAGTGAAATGCTGCTTGTCAGGAATAAAAAAAAGAGTTTTTTGCATCGTATAGTCACTGGTGACGAAAAATGGATTCACTACGATAATCCAAAGAAGAGAAAGTCATGGGTTAAGCCCGGCGAACCATCAAAATCGACAGCTAAGCCGAATATTCATGGAAAAAAACTCATGCTGTGTATTTGGTGGGATCAGCTTGGTGTCGTGTATTATGAATTGCTGAAACCAAGCGAAACCATTACTGGAGCTCTCTACCGAACACAATTGATGAGATTGAGTCGGGCACTTAAGGAAAAACGCGCCCATTACTACTCCAGACACGACAAAATTATTCTTTTACACGATAATGCTCGTCCACATGTTGCGGCGCCGGTAAAAACATACTTGGAAACACTCAACTGGGAAGTTTTACCCCACCCGCCGTATTCACCAGACTTAGCCCCTTCTGATTATCACCTGTTCCGGTCGATGGCACATGGTCTGTCTGAGCAGCGCTTCACATCATATGAAGACACCAAAAATTGGGTAGATTTGTGGATAGCGTCAAAAGATGAAGAGTTTTTTCGACGGGGTATCCGAATGTTGCCAGAAAGATGGGGAAAAGTAGTGGCAAATGATGGAAAATACTTTGAATAAAACGTAATGTACTTTTCCTTTACAATAAATTCCTAATTTTTTATAAAAAACTGCGGAAACTTATTTGTACACCTAATATATATATATATATATATATATATATATATATATATATATATATATATATATATATATATATATATATATATATATATATATATATATATATATATATATATATATATATTTGTATATACACTAAAGTTGACATAAAAAGAGTTCTTTTTCAGGATGTTTTCCTTTTGTACATCTTCATTTCTTTACATATCTATTTCTGTTATAAATTAAATAATATTTCATGTGTTTACCTAATACATTGGGATCATTTACCAATTACATTTGCACAAAATTGCTAAGATTGAGAATGAATGATAACTATTATTTGTAGATATTCTTTAAATATGGAACTCGCACTTAAAATAATTTTTATAAATGGATTAAACATTATGATAGTGCCTTAACAAATAAAATAATATGTTTAAACATTTCTATTCGTGTGACGCACGTAATTATATCGCCAAATGGATATTCTCTCTATTTATTAATATACAACACTTATCTATCAACCTAACAAGATTTGTAGTAATATAAAAAACCATTGCTAGTCTTCTTTTAAAAAAAAGGATGTGTCTTGTTAGTTTGTCGAATTAACTGATACTTTAGTTACTTTTTATTTGAATGCTCGGGAACGACACTTTTCAAATAATACAAGCCTTGAACATTAGATAGCCCAAAAGATCCTTAGCAGTTTAATAGTATTTCATATGTAATGCTGCGAATGGAAACACAAACTAAATACTTTTTATTTTTATGTTAATATTACCTTACTTTAAAATGTTTATTCAACTATATTTTTAAGTAAGGCTTACTAAAATTAATGTTCAAATGTCAAAATACATTATATTATACTCTGTATTTTTTGTAACCTCGGCGTAGTGTATGCATTATGAGTTATTAAAAACATCTCAAAAAATCACAAAGAATCGTTATGGAACGATTTATGCATTTGATTAAGCATTGAAAGACAATGAAGAAAAAAAAAGATAACCTGATAAAGTGATTTTACAGTTTGACAACGGTCGGTGATATCTTACGAATGTGGTCAAAACATATGTAGGTAGGTACTTAATAACGTTGAGATGGAAAATCCTACACGTTTCGCTGTATTCATCAGATGATAATTATTATATTCATTTATATGCTCTGATCAACAACACTGATAAATTTCGTCAGCTTATGTAATGTTAATTAATGAAATGTAATAATAATGACATTTGTCATATGAACATTACAGTTGCACTATTGGTTTTTGGTGTTTAGAGACGTCTATATGTAGGCGTTATTTCTATAGATTTAATATTGTGCCTGATTTATAACGATTTGAGCAGGGTGGCTGCTAGAGATTGAATGCTTTTATCTCAAAACTATAAGGTTAGGAAACGCATCACATTATATACATATTGTACAAACACTTAGAAGAGGCTGTTGTTGATGACATCTTTTTATCCTTCTACAATTTTTTTCTCTAATATATTTGTTTTATAATTTGTTGAATAGTTTTACTGAATTGTCTCATACTGCTTAAAAAACCCGTCCAAACATAAACGCATTGTTATTAAAAATGCACTTAATGGATTTGTAATTACAGGGAAAGAATATTTAAATTCCCCATATAAAGAAAAAATATTATTCCATATTCTTATAGGTACAACAATATTGTACTGCTAATAGACGTTCACTACTACGATACCAACATTCTATCACTAAGTAGATAGAATGTTCGCAGTTTTTTTTTCTCTCTCTCTATAATATGGTGATAATTTGGGATACTTAAGTAATTATTAGTCCCCTAAATAGTAGTACATTTTTATCTTTACGAGAAGAATCAGTTTAAAAATGTGACATAATAATGTGTCACATATTAGGAGAATATTTTCTTGTAAACCATTACTTGTAAAATTAGTATAAAGTTATAGATTATATTAATAAAGTCATCATTGTGTTATAAAGTCACTTATATATTTGTTGTCAATGATAATTAAATACGTTTAGTATTCAACCGTTTTATCAGCCTACGTCAATAAGACGCATAACGGTCTGAGTTTTCCTTGTTATTGAGCAAATGTACGTTCGCTTATAATCTTGTTGAACAACAGTTTTCCGTGACATTTTGAAGTCATCTTTGTTCTATTTTGCTGGGATTTCGAATAAACTAATCTGTAAAGTTCAATAAATACTTAAAAATTCCTACTAAAGGCTAAGATTATTTAAAGTATTTAGTTTTTAAAAATTGACATAAAAAATTTGCACTATATATATATATATATATATATATATATATATATATATTTATATATATACACACTTTACTTACTTATACTCTGCTAGTACATAACTTTTACGTTGAATACTTAAGACGTTGAGAACCTGCACATTAAATGCGTAGATGAACGGTATCCGTGACTTCATCATAATGACCCACGATGAACATATAAATATATATATAACAGCGTGTAAATATAGTTAATATAAATATAATCGATTTTTAGCAAAGGTTGCTAAAAATATTTTTCCACTTTCACTAAATGTTCGCAAAAGCATCGCTTATCTTGCGAGCATACCTTGAACACGTCAAAAAAATAATGGAAAAGTTTTAAAACGCAATATCTGGTTGGAATTCGACAACCCCTTAAAATTATTAACGGTCAAAAATAAACCACATACACAGCATATGTAATTTCTGTCTTTACTTAGTAACGATTATCACTAGCATAGAACTATATAGTAGAATGCTATATTATGCAATTTATTAGAAAACGTATGAAAATTTTACAATTTTGTTATCCGAACGCAATCTAACCGCATATGTACATACGTACATATTTCTATATAGATAATAAAAAAAATTAACTTAGACTATAGAAAAATGACGCGAACCTCACCATAACAACACGCAACAAGCAATTATTATAGTGAAACTAATATCTGTATGCAAAATTTATATACTTACAAATAAATTGAACACGAGTCGACCAAATTGGAAACAAAACTTATCTATTGCGTAAAACCGATTTGTGCATCCAAATATAAAATTATTAATGGAGTCAGACGTGACTTTGCAGAAATCCATCACTATGTGGACAGTCAAAAGTTTTACTTAGCTAAGATCCGCGACAAGCAAAACAATAACAGAAAATTAATAATGTGTGTTTTCCTGCTGGATGAAATGGATTTATTTGGAACTTAAACCCAAACTTACCGAAAATCGATCATCAACTTTCCACCCACCAACCACTATACACAACACCAAACATACACTACCACTTTTTCACCTTGTAAACGACACGTGTTTCCCCCCAACACGAGGCATCTTCAGGTTTAGTAGACTCTACGGAACGCAACCGAAAGCAAGAAAGGTGTAATATGAGGGAAGGGAATGAAAACATACGTTACCACTTATTATATGGTAAATATGAGAATTTATTCATTTGTTTTAAACGAATTCAATTAACTTTTTTAAGAAATAACTTTTTTAAGAGAATATACTCAAAAGAGGGAAATTTACAATATTTATTTGATCATTTAGTATCTGGGACGAACTTTTCTCGTTCTTTAAAATCTGTAGTTGTTCCAATACACCTAGTCTCAAACCGTTTTTACACATGTGTAAAATATTTGGCGAATGATTGTCGGACAGAGTGTGCCCACAGTGTATTTTTTTATTATGAAGAAATCTGTAGCTGAGATTCACCGAATTTGGTATGTTAAGTCAAGAAGAATTAACTATATCATTATAATCATTATCATTCACTCAATAAGCAATTTCAAAATTCCTCAAAGACTTGGGATCAACCCAAAGCAAGGATATTCCCATACGAATTGAAACCGAGAGATATTGAACGGCGTATCTTAATCATGTAAAGTTTTGCTTTAGAGAAGAAATACTTTCCATTTCTGTGTCGCATTTTGACTAGGTACGAAAAATTGATTATTTACGTTAACCCCAAGTGTCATAAATCTTGGGAATATCCCCAACGTCGGTCAAACCAAATATTTACGTTTTTAAGATTTTGCTCTGTATTTGTGGAACCAGTTTGGCGTAGTGTATGCATTATGAGTTATTAAAAACGTCTTAAATCACAAACAATCTTTATGGAACTCAATCACAAAGAATCTTTATGGAACTCAATCACAAAGAATCTTTATGGAAAGATTAATGTATTTTTTTAAGTTTATAAGTAAGTATTATTTGATTTAAGTATAAGACAAACGGCCACAATACAGGGAAAGACACGATAAAATGATTTTGTAGTTTGACTACGTTCGGTACATGTTACGAAAGTGGTCAAAACATATAATAACAATAAAGTCTTGATTTTTTTAAATTACGGTGAAAACGGCGGGAGTAATGTTTTACACCTAATATCAATAAACTGTAGGTTTACTGATGTACAAATGGACATAAATTTAACCGTAGTGTATTTTTTTATATATATATTCACGCCTATCCCTCGCAGGAGTTGGCAGAGACCACAGAGCTCCATCCGCTACCATTCATCGCAGCGAAACGGCTCTCCATTCGCTTCTTGCCCTTGTGAGAATCAGGACGTGACGGGTGGCGAACTACGTCGTCGTCATTTTTCAACAAATTAGGTATATTAATTCGTGTTAGTGAGTCCCACGAGCCGCAAGGGAAGATGGAGGTCAGCCCCAGCAGAGCCCTGCATACTGAGGTAAGGCACCATAGTACCCGGGGGAGCCTCATCCCGGGACGGTTGGCACACTTGCGACTAAGCTCGCCCTTAACCACGCATCCTTTGGCACGGCAGACCGTGGATTGGCGGAGAGGAAGGGAAGGAAAGGGCAGGAACGGAAATGCGGATTGGGGGGTTACCAGACTCGGAATAAATATTTATAAATTCATATATATATTTATTCCGATGCGTGAATCGAACCCGCGACCATTGAATCCGTGGGCGGAGGGCCCCGCCACTGAGCCAATCGGTTGTCATATGTTCTTCTCGTCGTATGTTCTTCTTTCATAAACTGAATTATAAAATTTGCAGTACGCTGTTCACGGGCGGCCGATATGTGCTAGCTGGTACTAACAACTCTGACGACGGCAGCGGTGTATCCAGACGAGTTAAGCGACTCATCATCCACCCCAAGTTTACAGTGGGCCCTTACTGGTTAGATGCCTCACGCTTCGATATTAAACAGGTATTACACAGGTATACTTTAGTAAATATTTAACAGTTCTTCATAAAAGATTTAAAGTTTTGACCGAGCGATTATTGTCGATGCTAAATAAATTAGGTACCTACTTGTTTTAGCCTAGTTTCTAACAAGTTTGTGATTCCATGCAAAATAAGCCGATTTTAAAATTTGTGAATCTTAGATATGGTTATCTAAGATTCACAAATTTTAAAATCACAAATTTAAAAATAAAACCTCATAAAATATAACATTATATTTAGCGAAAACCCCAGTATCCACATAAACCTTATTAAAGTGAAAAATCCTGTTTTTTTATTCAAATGATAAACAACAAGCTTAAGCAGTTATTATTTCATAGGTAGCAGCACGTTTCGACTTCATGTTAGCAGAATTGGAGGAAGCACTGCCGGTGAACAATGATACTATAGTACCCGCCAAACTGAATGATGTGGAAAGAATAAGTCCCAAAACCAGAGTAGGGTATGCTGGCTACGGCGCCGAAAATCATGGCGTAAGCAATTCTAATACTTTGTTTTCTTTTTACAAGGTCATGTAGTTCATCCGCTTATAATATTATAGGTAAATATCATTTTCATAGTAAATCACCATTTTCTTTTCTATCATCTTTTATTTGTAAATTTTAAGTTCTCTCTTCCTCTCAAGTAATCTTTTGTTTTAACCTTAAATGTAAAATAACTACTAGAAATATTGTTACGTTAGTTATTTATTGTCATTTGACCAGAAAACACGCTCTCCGTATCCCAACACTTAAAACCTATTAAAATCTTTGTTTTTCATTTCTGATTTTTTTTATGAAGAAAATAGGTAAAACTAAGGAAAATTCCCAAGAGATCAGAGCAGGCAATAGGCAATTTCTATCGAATCTCAATCGAGCAATCCGGTGCTCACGGAGTAATTTGGGGGCCCGTGCTGATCTTCGACTGCGTATATCAGCCACTAAAAGGCTCCTTCTTACAGTCCATAGGATAACTTGTTCTAGAGAAAGTTATCCGCAAAATAAAATTTTATTACACATATATATATATATATATATATATATATATATATATATATATATATATATATATATATATATATATATATATATATATATATATATATATATATGCATAAATGTTCCCAGGAAACCATGCGACATAACATGCACGCTATGGAGTTAGAGATCTTACCCGAAGAGGAATGCACAAAGTTAATAGAATATGAACCTCAAGATATGCTATGTGCAAGAGGAGTCCCTCCCCGATTTGATTCTGCTTGTAATGTAAGTAAACTTTATTACTTAAAAAACATTTAACTTGAAGTTTTATTGATGTAAAAACATTAAATAATTTGACGGAGGTTAGTATGTAGTATAGGATATTGGATTAGATTAGTTTGAATAAAACTTTTTAATGTGAACTTTAAACTTCTTAAAAATATTTTGCAAAATATCTATTATCTATCTATATGTATTGAAAATGAAACAAACGATATGGCATTAAATCTTTTACTTTTTTCCGTTTATGTATTTTTGTGGGTGTATGTGGGGTTTCCGTTTTAATTCTTTTTTTATTGTGTCACTTCCATGGCTCACTTGACACTAGCAGAATTAACTGATAGTTTCCATAAACAAAGAATTGAATTGAATTAAAAAAAATATCAAAGAATTGAATTGAAAAAAAATATATATTTCACGCAAGAAAATTTTTGCTTGCTTGCCGAGATTTATCTGAAGCAGAATGTCTCATTCAACCTATTTCTATTTATCATACTGAAGCACCTAAGTCGGTAGTATTCAGAGTTCCGAAAAGGTTATGCTTTTCTTATCATCTTACCTCGTACAGTTCGACCAAAAACAGCGGTAATACCTGAAAATGTAGAATATGATCGACTATATACAGACATAATGATCGACTTAAACAATTAA
This sequence comes from Baronia brevicornis, assembly GCA_031353405.1. Classification (NCBI taxonomy): domain Eukaryota; kingdom Metazoa; phylum Arthropoda; class Insecta; order Lepidoptera; family Papilionidae; genus Baronia; species Baronia brevicornis. Next base: position 14,962 of record JASFAT010001713.1, on the reverse strand, counting down.
CTGCACAGATATAGCAGCACAATTCATCAGTTAAGTCTTCTCGTCGCCCATACCACAAAGCTTGAAGACACTTTGAAATACCTTTTTAATAATTCATTTTAACGAATGCAAAAGAGGGTAAATTGAATACTTATATGATATTGAATACTTTGAGAAACTTTAAAAAACAGTTGTTATATTTTGCACGTTTTCTTTAATTTTTCAGTTAGTAAGAATCGGAATTACAATCTGAGGTTGTGTTCGTATCCTCCACTATTGGACTATTAATATGAACCATATTTTTGCATGCATAAATTCTAGTAATATTAAAAGTATTGCTAGTCTTTTTAAAAATCAAAAGATCATTTCAAATTCATTCAAAATAATAAGTTTAGACAACTACAATCACAAATATGTATCAAAAAATAATTATTTTTAGAAGTGCTAAAATTGCGCTAACCCAAACAATTTCTAATTATTGCGTAGTTGTCATCAATACGCCTTTATAACGTCGACGAAAAGACTTCCAAGCAGAAAACCCCCGTATTGCATACCGCATAGAACGAATACTTAATTAAAGTATCTACATTTTTTTAATAATAACCTGAATTAATTTAAATGAAAATATTTTAATTCACCTATTTCATGTTCTCATTCTTCGGGTATTTTTAGTGAGCTAGATTGGGACATACATGGACAGTGAAAAAAAGTTTATAATAATACTTTTTTTCACTGTCCATGTATGTCCCAATGCAGAGCACGGGGGATGGGCCTTCTCACAATTAGCTCGTAACGAAGCTACCGCTTTCGGAGACATTGGTTACAGGTTCGATTCCCGTATCAAAATAAATGATATATAAGTAAGACCTGCAAGTATTTGTCCCCGGAGTCTTAGTTTCCCGCCTGAACAATAAAGTTAAAGTAATATAAAAACTAAATACGGTGTTGTCTTCAGGGTGACAGTGGCAGTGGACTGGTGGATGAAAACGGCGTGCTAATGGGAATAGCGTCATGGGTAGAAAACGACGCCTTTGAATGCCGCAATGGTTCCACAGTGTACTTTTCCCGCGTTTCAGTTGCACGCAAATGGATACGACAAGTTACAAAAATCTAATTCCACTAATACCTCCAATTACCACATACAAAACAAATATATCATATGCCCACAATTGCCATAAGCAAATGGGAACATTTATTACGATTCGTTACCCTGAAATTCACCGCATGGAAAAAATACATTATTTTATATCTTAAGGTGCATTATATTTATTAAAAAGTATGTGCTATACAAAACTCCTTCATAAAAAATAAGAAATTTGGTTAAATAGAATGCCGCCTATCATTGTGTACTTATTTTCAAATATAAAAATGAACTGGTACTTTTTTTTTATTTGGGTTAAACACAAATAATATGTAAGACTACATAATTCTACTGTAAAGAGTTATTAAGTCTATAACGCATAAATGCTTTAACCGGCAAATCTTCAATAGGCGGATCTCTTAGCGTAATTATATAACGTAATACATCTTCTGTAAAACTACTCGACGCACTTTTCTCATTTCAAAATCACCACAACACAGTGCCGCAATTGAGGTTAGTCGTAATAGTTAACGTCTACTTCAGAGCTAAGACCGCGTTAAGTATACAAATTTGTGTTGCGTAGCCATAAAGCGTGCCATGCTAGTCACTTTCGACTCTCTCTCTCTATCTTTCGTCAATGTTAGTTTTTTTATAGACATTCATTAAAGGCTACAAATTAGACATATATTTATAGTAAGGAATCTAGTTATTCTCAATACTTAGGGATTTATTATGGAGACTGTGACTAATTGTACTTATGTTATCAAAGGTGTCACCGAATACGCTGAACTCAAACAAGGTAAAATTTCTGTATAAATACCGTTGTTTCTAATAATTAACATTAATTCCAATTTAAAATCTGTTACTATGTAATAAAAATTGTAAAATAAATATTTTTGTATGTCAATATTGAAGTATTATTTGTAAACATATGTATGAAAGCGCTGGATTTCGCGTTGTTCACCACGTGTTTTCCACAGCAGCCGCTCAAAGTTTGGCAATATGCGTGGGCAGGGTGATGGGGCGATAACTTGCCGTGTACCTACGATCCCTTCAGGTTTGGGTAGGACAATGACCTTTCCGGTCTTTTACACGGCCAAGAAATACGCCGTCCTGAGCACCCCGTTGAATAGTCTTGTCCGAATATGGCCTTCGCTTCCATATATGCGTCGCTCCGCTAGAGGAGCGAACGAAGACTCATTCTTTGTCGTTGACTAAAACATATCACTCTCGCCGCCGAAGCATCGTCATGTACAAAAATATGAAGAGGATTTTCAAAATAAAGAAAACAAATACCTTCCTGGAAATTTAATGACTTTAATAGAAGTATAACTAAATTAAAACAGCAAGATAGAAGAAAAAAATAATTCACTATTAACATCAATCATCTTTATCTGATTATTTTTAGCATAAGACCAAAATTAATCAATGACCTAACAAAATATACAACAAAAGTCATTAAATAATTAAAAGCCCGACGAATCAGTTAGTCTAGATTGGACGATGACCGAAGGAATACATAGGTTTTAAATGTTTTAACTCCACCATTAAACGAACATGTTACATAATAATACAACTTACAATTTTGAATAATATTGTGATTAAAAGAAAAACGCTAAATAATTGTTTCCTACTTATATAATGTGTAATAATATAAAGTGTCGACTACTTATAAATGTATAACTATCCGTATGCTAACATAAAATTTCCACACTCGGAGTGTTCCGGAGCATCGCAACGACTGCGACCATTGGACCGTATATATACACGCACCGCGCACCGCGCACCATCGCTCACGGCGATTCACACCGTCGTCATCTCGTTAACCCTATGCCTCTTATAAACAGGATCGATGCATTCGAAATGTGGTGTTGGAAGCGAACGCTGAGGATTCCTTGGGCGGCCAAACGCACAAATGTGTCGATCTTGCCACACCTACAAGTGAAAACCCGTTTGTCCACCATACCGACACCTCCAAGGAATACGCCAACTTTAGGTATTTTCTGTTTTAAGTGGAAAACACTTATTAGATGTCTTAATATTAATGTTCCCAAAATTTCATAAAAACTATTAAGAAACTAAAGACTAGATTTACATAACGTCACGTAAACGTACTGTTGAAAATCGTGCGACATATAGGCCGCCAAATATGATTATTCTGTTGAATACCTCGCTAAGTTTTAATTGAAAAAATAAATACATAATAAAATTATGGAGTTTTAACTAACAATAATTCCTGTAAATTTCAATAAAATAGCTTTAATTATATAGCAAATATCGACAATTCTTTTTTGGAAGCTCCTCCTGTAAACCTACGATTTTAGACTTGGCATAGTATTCTTTGGAGGTATAGATATGTCACCATCGCATCCACTCTTATTTTGGCCCCATTGTGAGGAAGGGCGATGAAAATTTGAAAAAACTCATTGTGGTAACACGGAAGTAAAACGGTCAAAAGGCCGATCACCAACCCCAGGACAGACCAACAAGAATCGTCAACCACCAAGTTCCACCACATAATTAACGAAGCGATGGATAGATGCCGGTGGAAACAAATAATGCACTTCAGATGCGGACATAATGATGACCACGATCCTCAGACATGAGGCAGCGACAACAAAGAGAGAGAGAGAGATGTCACCTATCCCGAATGTTAGACAAATAAGGAAGCAATAATTTCCCAAACCAAGTTACAAATGCTAACATTTTGAAAACATCGATCGTGAAAACTCCGCGGCTATCGACCTTTACGGACCGTTTGCATCGTAATCATAGCGATATTGCTATTGATAATGCTAATAACTATAACACACCGCTATTACGGACTGAATTGCACAATGTAATGTTTTCTTATACCAAACTATTTTGTAAGTTTGATATAATATCTGTTGTCAATCCATAAACCCATACAGCGTATAATTATTGATTGCATTGTAATGTATATTTTATTTGTCACGAGCAAATCCTTTTGTCCGAGTTGTTTTAGTGCACAAATGAAGGTGGTGGATGTTGTGTTTTACAAATCAAATGTTTCCCCGTAGAACACGTGTCAAATATGAGCAGCGAAATCTGTACAATTTACAATTAGGCAAAAACACGGAGAGGTGCGCCACTCGTTGAGCTTCAGCTTACAATTGTTATCATCAAAATTAAGCAACGTTATTGCTTTTCCATAGAATTATTACAATGTAGCTTTTTTGAGTTTTAAATTTTATACAATATATAGGATTTTTTTTTCTAAAATTAATTATATCTAATATTTACAATGGAGGTGAATGGACATTATTCAAACTACTTATTATCTCAAAAATAATCCAGAAAGTCCTACCCCAAACAAACGTTATCTACAATATTTAATAATGTTGAAGATAGGGCTAATCATCAATTCCTCGGCCGGGGATGAATAAAATGGGACATTATTCTTCATTTTCATGTTACATTTCTTTGTAAAAATTGCTTTAATATAATTTATACGTTTATAACGGTTAAGATGACATCATAGAAATTATAAAATTGAAATCTCAGAAAAAAATTATTAGCGGATTCTTAAATATGAAAATTTTAGTAAGGTATGCTAAAGGGCTAAGCTAAAGGGCATTTTTCATATCTTTTAAATATATTAAATATGTACGGAATAAGAATTTTCATAAGTTTTAATAGCAATCCACTAAATGGATAAAATCTATCCACGAACAACGCAAGGAAGACAATCGCCCGATCTTCTTTCAAAGCAAAAACTCGCCATAAACAAATTTAAAAATAGATCGAGTATGCGTTTCTTATTAAAATATCACTAAAAAGATCAACTATGCAGAAAAATATTCTCTGTCAACAAAATCCGACAACAGATTAACTCGAGTCGCGGCTTCAACATGCCGGTATCAGTCAAAATATAAAAACGCAAAAGGAAACACAAGCTCGATCTATTTATTGCTTTATTTATATAAAATTAATGAAAATATATGTATGTTGCGTGGAGGGGGTGAGCGAGGTGTGCTCATATCTTGTGTATCTTCTGTGAAACGACAACGGGGTTGTTGCGGCGTATCTCCTGCGCGCCGAGCTCCCGGTAGTCAAACGAGCACTCGTGCTTGTCGCTGTATCGATGCACTGCGCAAAACAGACCTCCGCAACGGCACTCGAATCCTAATATAATAACACAACATACAATTAATTTTTTTTCTTTTGTTTGGTGGCAATTAGTTATAACTATTATGCAAGTGTCAAGTAAAATATTGTACAATAATATCAAATCTCTTGATATATAATTCGTCACTTGTCACATTACGTCGTGATAAAATAGTGGCTGTTCTACCAAAACTATCTATGAACTTTTTCAGTCGACTTAAAGAGTATTATTAGTATTATTTATTACACCTATATATTATGTATTACACCTATTTATTTCATATCGCTTATACACTTGAATTGAACTATATTATCCTACCCTCTCTGCATAATGGTGGAAATTTCCATCATAACATTGAATGCCCAAAAATTATATAAAAGAAATCTTAAGTTGATTTAGATACCTTTTTAATGTCCATTGCATAAAAAAAATCATAGCTGTCAAAAATAAGCAAGTGTCACTATGAGTAAAACGGGCTTGAAGTTGTCATTCCGCTGTTTGTTGTTGTTGCAATAAACGAATGATTTGTTTTATATCATAAAGAATAAAAAAATATCCAATGATATCCTCTTTTCTTTCTATTTAGTATAGAATAAAAAATAACCAATGATATCCTCTTTTAATTCTATTTAGTACTAAGCTAATGATCTAACTTTGCATGATGATGAGTATTTCCATTTTTTTTAACCATTTTTCCTTTTATTTTAAACATGAATTATATCACCTTGATTTATTTCACCAATAAAAAAAATATTAAAAAGAAGGGTTAACAATATAACTGATAATAATATACGATAAAGAAAATAAAATAAAAACAACGTCACTGATGTAAATTGACAGGCAAAGTCCTATTACAATCTATTATATATGAAACCTTTGTAACCTATTATTGCTAGCTTTTGATACAACAAGTTTTAGAAGTATAAAAGGTTTAGAAGAAGGGAAAACATAATTTGTAATATTTACATTTAGCTTATTATTACAAGGAAAATTATATAGGGAAAAAAACTTATCAGTACAACGTTTTATTAACATCTATTCTTCCTTTGATGGAATTTACACATTATTTCTTATTTTCTAGGCATATAATTGTAGCATTAAGCAGTAACCGCTAAAATATTTAGTCCTCAAATTGTAATTTTTTATGGAAGCGGTAGGCAAACAAGCAAGCGAGTCACCTAATCGTAAGTAATCATTACTGACTGGCCCATGGTCAATAGACACTAGAAATCGCCAGTAAAAGAACTGCAGATGCGTTATCTACCTTTAGGTAAGACGTGAATAATGGAAAAGAGCGAAGGAAGTGATTAAAAAAATAAATAAAAAGAAAACTAAATAATAAAAATAAAACTATTCGAACACTTGAATTAATATCTAATATTGAATCCTTTGTTATCATGTTTTGGCATAAAATTGTTTATTGTGAACCTGACTGATGACACTTAAACCTACAATGATAATAGCATGCACACATTGTAGAAAATTTCAAATTAATTCAATTAACACAAATAATAATTCACTTTTTTCTTAAAACAATATTTTTCGTATTAAAAAAATTTAGCTAGGTAAGCTTCATAAACAATAAATAAATTTAATTAAACGGCAATAACCTAATTGGTTGGGTTAGGTTATTAATGAAGTCAGGCGTTACTTTGCGGAAATCCATCACTATATGGACAGTCAAAAGTTTTACTTAGCTACGATCGGCGACAAGCAAAACAATAACAGAAAATTAACAATGTGTGTTTTTCCGTTGGGTTAAGTGGATTTATTTGGAACTTAAACCAAAAACTTACCGTAAATCGGCCATCAACTCTCCACCCACCAACCACTATACACAACGCCAAACACACATTATCACTTTTCCATCTTGTAAACGACACGTGTTTCGCCCCAACACGAGGCATCTTCAGGTATAGTAGACTCTACGGAAGACAACCGAAATCACTTTTCGGTGTGTCACTATGGACTGTCCATATGGTTAGGTTAGATTAAGTTAATGGTAGTGGGTTCCTTCCCTTCTTTTGTTGGACTATCACAAGTTCGTATCACAAGTATTATTAGATTACTTGAAATGGTTAACAAGTACTAGTACTAGTGTCAGTAATGTTAAAACCATTACATGTCTATTTTTATGAGAAAATTAAACAAAAAGTCATAAATATATAATAAGAGACGAATGGAGAAACAAACGTGACAAAACTTTACCTGTGAGTCCAACCTTCTTGCGGCAAACAGCACACCTATTCTTTTTCTTTTTGTCCTTGCTAGGATCTTTGTCGTCGGCGTCCGTATCGGAGGCACCGGTACTCGCGCCGCTTGTGCCCGCTCCACTCTCCTCCTCTAACTTCTGAAAGCAGTTACAATTACAATTAATTATAATTTTAAATAGGAAAAGGAAAAAATATTCCTGGAACTGTACGCATGCACGTATTCGTACGCACGAAGTAGAAAATAGCATAAATCCGTGCACATTATTGGTGAAGGCCTATTATTTATCAATGGATTGTTAAAGGTCGTTTTTGTATTAAATATTTTTATTTGTATTGTCATGAGATTTAATATTATGGTTAGGTATGGTTTTATATACTACTGACAAATAGTACTAGTGGTTGAGCCACACTGCAGACGAATACTTTATCAAGAATCCACCAGGTGACACGCCGGCTCGTTTGCCTTCCTATCCCATAAAACAAATTTAGGTATCAGCTTAGCTAAGCTTTAGCTAATTAATACCTAACATATTTCAATATACACATCATTGTGTAAGTTGTAGTTGTTATGAAGAAAACTAACCCTTTTAAGACTTTTTTTTGACGAGTACCCTGTTGAAACAGGCTCATTGTTTTTATCAAATGTTATTTTAAGCTTGGAGCCAGCGCCTCGGACAGGAGTAGTCTCATTTTTATTCTCAGTAATATCTTCCAACATGTAAACAGGCTCAGCGGAATATTTCTTTTCCTGCGCATTTTGGTTGTCTGTTTTAAATTTTGGTGATGTACCACAGTTTGCATCTTTCTCTTTACTCGCGTCTGGCGTTTGCAATGATGCACTGTCATTTATCTCAATACCGGGATACTTATTTTCGAAACTCTTTGACCGTAAAACACTACTGTTGTGCTCCACTGAATTCTGGTTGCTGTTGTTACTAGATTTGCTATTGCGTCGGAAAGCTTTCTTCAAAATTCTTTTTCCCTTTGACTCTTTTTTGCTTGGATCATTTTCCATTATTGGGATTTCAAGTAACTCTCACTTTTAACATTCTGACTGCAATGAAAGTAATGTTTTAAAAAATACCTGTTTTTTTTAAATCATGTTATAAAACGCACTATATTTATGACAAACGAAAAAGATAATGTTTATACCATACACATATATATTATAATATCATTGTATTCTTTTTTTAAATTCTGTCTTGAGAAGATATAAATAACTTACATTTTTTGTTTAACTTGAAGTTATTTTTGTTAAAAATACATATATATTGTCATAAAAGAAAACATTTTTAATATCTCTATGGTATATATCTATGTAGCTGTCTAACTGACAAATTCGTATTTTAAAAACGAACCAATTCGAAGCCAGTTTTAAAAATATATGCCCACTTGAAATGCTCTAGGAAATAGTTTCACATGTACTGTATACAATAATCTCTTTTAAAGATATAAGCTAAAATCTGGCTACGTATTTATTTTACTGGTGATAACTTTATTTTCATTGAAAAATTGTAGTAAATTATTAAAATTGTGCCTCATCGTCACAAAAGCCCCCAAAATCTTATGTATAATTCTATCTATATAAGCCTCCTTTTCACAGTCCATAGGCTAACTTGTGCTCCTTGTACCTCTTCAAGGTTTCTTTTCAGGTCTATGTAACTGCATTTGCGATTCTTCAGCGCCTGAGTCACTAAAAAGAGGTCGTCTTGTGGTTATGTGCAACGTTTTCTCCGAGAACCTTGCGTTCTCTAAACGGAATCCAAGAATCTGGTCTCTTTGTATCGAGTTATCTGGTCTCTTTGTATATTGTTCTTTGGACGCTTGGACGACTTGTTTAATCGCTGTGAGACGTAACATTGGTTACACCCCTTTTCCAGCAGCGCTATAATTTTACTAGTTCTTATAGCTTTTTCTGCCATTACGATAGACACAAAAATATCTGATTTAAGTCACATTAAGGCAGGATGATGCGACAAACATAAATTATTCTACTAAAATTAACAAAAAGTTAATTTTAGTTGCCTGATAACCTTCTAATAATAAACAAGCGAAAAGTAAGTAAAATAGCAATTTTTAAAAAAAAAACTTCGAATTTGTGAATGGTCTTCACTTTTCAAAATTTTAAAATAAATTTTTTTAGCTCATTTTTCTTCTCAAAGTACAGACTGTCATATGGTTGAAACGCAATATTCCGACTGATTTTTGGACTCTCCTCGTGTTGCAGTTGCGAACGACAGTCGCCCCAGCCTCTTAACATTAAATAAAAATTGAACAAACTCTCTAAAATTGATAATGCTATTAATAAACTGATGTTTATAAAACTACAGTTAAATAATTGTCATGACACTCATGCTAATACTATAATAGTATTGCTAGTGCTAATAGTATAATATTTATTCAATCACTAACTATAGAACCCAAATGTCCATGCTGCAAATGATTCGCTAATTCACCCGATTTAAACGCGCGCCCGAAAAGACGACGCCCGCGTAACGTGTTACACGATCCGGACGACGAAACAGCGTCGTTCGGATCCACTCACGACACCAACACTCACACGCACCCCGGCCCTAGCCGAGCACGTAGAGTAGGGAACACTTCTACACCGGCCGCTTACACGAGATTCTCTCACGTACCCGGTCGGTTTTCACCCCTAGACCTTAGGGTCTATGGGACTAATAGGGACTATAGTTACTAAAGTTCAACCTCCCCTACATGTTTAACGTAGAATCATGACGAGTTTAAAATCAGCACACACACATATGTGTACCTCCGACACGGCGTCAGGCCGATGGAGTCTGCGATTTGCGCAGATTCCCAATTACACTTTACTAGCCCGCGGGCTTTCAGCCCGCGGGCCCTGAATACGATAAAGCTGTTAAAGCCAATAGGCTACCAGCATTAACATCTTCGAATCAATCGCAAATGATTCGCTACAACGCTTTCATAATGTTTTGTTTTTGTTATCAGAAAAATTACAAAAACAAAACATTATGAAACTAATTGTTTCATTGTCACATTGAGATAGTGATGATAACCATTATAACGAGTCACGGGTTTAGACATAAATAACTACTGATTGAAATATATCCATGCTTTAACTGGTTTGGAATTAAATGAAATGAAATAACATATTTTACCTATTCTATCAGTGAGTCTCCCATACTGCACTTGCCTACACCCGATATATAATTAGTCTGAATTTAAAGAGTCTGGATTATATGGTAAAGTATGTTATTTCATTTCATTTCATTCCAAACCAGTTAAAGCATGGATATATTTCAATCAGTAATTATTTTCCTTTTAATTAAACTAAATTTTATTAAACTGGAACATATATACTAGTAGGTAAGAGGTACCCAATTTTTGTTCGAAATAACACACAATATACTAAAACTTAATGTGATAACTATTGTATTTTTTCGTTTATTTAGCAAATATGTAACATACCCGGTAATACAAAATATACTTTTAGCCCGGCGGGTAAAATACGTAACTGTATGGGTAAAAGTTAGCATATGGACTAAAAATATGCATTAAAAAAGTCATAAAAAATATGAAAAAATAAAAGACTTGTTCTGACATGTTTGCTTACATTTTTTTCTTCCATTTATTTCTTATAAGGGTAAGAAGTAATAATTTATTTCATACACTTACTTTTTTCTCTTTCTCAGTCATATGTGGAGGTGAACGTAGTTGTGCGATTGTGACTATTTTGGTAAAATATACCTATTCAGATAATAGTGTCTATAGACATGTCCATTTGGGGGAAAAAGTTCGCATGCGTACTAATATTACGTACTTTTATCCCGTATCACCTATAAACTAAACAATATTCACTATATTTCACAAATCATACAAGTAGGTTAGAATATAATTTTGAATTATAACGTTTACTTTGCAAACAACGAAAACAAAAGATTCACAAACTTTTCCCTTGAACAGAAATAATACCAATTGAAACTCTATTTACATTTTTTGCTTGAAAAACGACACGTGCCGCGCTTCGCATGATGCCAAACACAAGATGGTATGCCAAAATTAGTCAATCCTGTTAACCAAGCTCTCTATCCGCTCAATCTCATCTGAGAAATAGCACTACTAACTTTTACCTCGAATTATTCCATGTATAAAGATGTATCAATGAATAAACAATAACTAAGAATGCCATAATTCAGGTACACTTAATCAAGCACACACAATCATGGGTACACACTTAACTGCTAATAAACGTGGTCGTATATATAGGGCCCCACAGTAACCCTCGACAAAACAAGTAAAAAAATGCGGCCTCACATCTGTGTGGGTCTGCGGCTGGGCTGGCAGGCTGGGTACGGTAGGCGCGGCAGCCGCAAGTGGTGTGGGCGTAGGCGTAGGCACGAAAGACGCTGACACGGGCGACGGCGTTGTCGCTGGCGGCTGCTGTTTCTTCTTTAAAGCCTCCTGAAAGCAACTCAATTATTTAATACCTTTTTAATTTTTTTGGTTATTAAATGGGTTTATGAATCTAATTCAATTATCTATTCTTCTATAGTAAATATTTAACATACGATGATATAGACAAACGGTTTTATAATTTAAACGTTATCATACTACATGGCTACCAAACTATTAGACTTTTTTGTCACACCCCATTAATGTCCCACTGCTGAGCACGGGCCTTCCCATTTCTGTAGGAACGAACGTTAGCCCACGACGCTTGTCCAATGGGGATTGGCGGGGTTACCAGACTCGGAATAAATATTTGAAGGCCATACATATATTTATTCCGGTGAGGGGATGGAACCCGCTACCATTGACTCAATGGGCGGGGGGCCCTGCCCTTAAGCCAATCGGACAAGACTTATGCATATGAAATCTGAAAATATTGCATACAATATATTCTTCAGTCTAGTTTTCTTTCTTTTTTTAAAAATGGAGTGGGTCCTGCCTGCCATGCTGGTCAATTTGACCGCTGGAGAAAATATTTTTTGACTATTTCAAAGTGAGATAGCTAATGAAAATAGGAAAGGACAATAATATAGACTACGATCTTAAATAAAGTTCGCAGTTCGAAAGCGTATGTGTAAGCAAAATGTTCTTACGAGTAAGTACAGTAAAACCTTATTAATGGAATCAGGCGTTACTTTGCGGAAATCCATCACTATATGAACAGTCAAAAGTTTTACTTAGCTAAGATCCGCGACAAGCAAAACAATAACAGAAAATTAATAATGGGTGTTTTTTCTTATTTGGAACTTAAACCAAAAACTTATCGAAATTCGGCCATCAATTCTCCACCCACCAACCACTATACACAACACCAAACACACATTATCACTTTTCCATCTTGTAAACGACACGAGTTTCGCCCCAACACGAGGTATAGTAAGTAGACTCTACGGAAGACAACCGAAAAGTGACAACTTTTCGGTTGTCACTTTTCGCTTTTGTATGATTTTTTATGCGGTGCGGTTTTTTCAAAACCTTTATGTTCCACTACTTAGCACGGGCTTCCATATTTCTTAAGGAACGGACATTAATCCACCACTTTTGTCCACTGCGGATTAGTGGGGTAAATGATCCTTATAAGATGTAATTAGTCAGACAGCAGTAATAATGAGGACAATTTTTGCTATCTTGGCGGATATCGGAATAACAAATCGTAACTCCCAAGTCCAAATGAATTTTCCAAACCTGGGTTCCGCGAATAGGTAATTCATAATATTTTAATGGGTATGTCACCTCTTACAGGATATGCCTCAACGACGTATGCTTCACTTGCCAAATCGATAAACTCCATTTTTGAATATTATTAAATTTTAATATAATATCAAAGCACCTGATTGGCTCCTAACCATATATATTTAAAACAAATTTCTCTAATAATAAGTATTAACACCACTAAATATCAAAATCTTTTTAGACATTGAATAATAAATAATTTATATCAGAAGCCTAATTCCAAGATTAATTCCATACCACAACGTAGTTGTATTAAGTGCGCAACTAAATTCTCGCTGTTTGTCATTAGATGACTCCAGCACTAAGTGTTGGTCAATGTAACATATTCAAAACGTCATAAAACAAGCTTAGACGTATGGTAAACAAAACGCTCTAATTTTATTGAGGCGATATATATATATATATATACCTTTAGTTATGTGAAATTATTGATTTTGTGCCAAACAATCGTCATTTGCGGGAAGTGTTACTTTACTTATTTCATTCAAAGAAAACGGCGATATAAGTGCATCGCGAGTTAAAAAAAGTTTACGGAACTGCTGCTCTATGAGAAACAACGTGCCGCAATTGGTTCCATCGCTTTAAAGACAGTGATTTCGATGTTGACGACTGTCCGCGCGAAGGAAGGCCAAAATTATTCTAAGACGCTGAATTGGAGAAATTGCTCGATGATGATACATGCAAAACGCAAAAACAGCTTGCTTCAGTATTAGGAGTTACCCGCCAAGCAATTTCTAAACAATTGCATGCGTTGGGAATGATTAAAAAGCAACGTCTGAGTCGAGCACTGCGCGAAAAACGGCCACAATACGAGCAAAGGCACGAAGTGCTTCTATTGTATGACAACGCTCAACCTCATATTACCAAACCCGTTAAAACTTACATGGAAACACTCAAATGGGAAGTCCTACCCCATCCTCCATATTCCCCACATATTGCGTCGTCCGATTATTACTTGTTTCGTTCGATGGCACAAGAACTTTAGATATGCATAATTTTAAATTTGGTTTGTAACATGGGAAAAATTGAGTTCTAGTTTTTTAAGTTTAACAAGAGTTCTATACATATATATAATAATTGAAATATTTAAAATTTGGATGAAATTTCGACCGAGCGCATTCGGAATAGGTATACAAGAACTACACCAAGAACACATTTGTATTTGGGGTAACATTATCATGTTTTCTGGATCATTTTTAAGATGATTTTTGATGATTTTCATTGCGTGGTGTTACTTATAAATAAATAAATTGAATTTAGGAGAAATTTATTATGTTTATGAATTATACGCAATTGCATCAGCGTTTGTGGAAATTCCCCGAAAAAAAAATTGGAAGTGACAGTAAATAAGAGACGAAAGTTTGTAAAAGATGTACGTAATTTTGGAAGTTAGAAACAGAGAATTTCCAAGATTCTAAAAACTTCCGAAATCCATTTGTAATTTCAATGCTGAAAAGTGAAATCGTAGTAAGCCGCAAAATGAAAACTTATACCACCAGAGCTAACAAAAACTTTTATGATTTCTGAAAAAATGGTATCTCATCACTCAAAAACAGTCAGTTATAACGCTGTACAAAATTTTTCACTGGGGGTAGATCTGTGAGACTCAGACCATTCACCTTAGTATTTTTTTGATCCGAATATGCACAAAAAGCCGAAGCAATTAGCCGAAGATTAAGAATTACCAGAAGAAATTAGCCGAAGATCGGGCTAGGTGGCGCGCCTTGGGTGAGGCCTATGTCCAGCAGTGGACTGCCGCGGGCTAGTATTGATATTGATGCATAAAAATATCTGACATCTGTCATTCAGTGTTTTCGCATTTTTGCGTCGACA
>JASFAT010001141.1:415000-453281 GCA_031353405.1 Baronia brevicornis | reverse complement strand
ATATATAAATATATATATATATATATATATATATATATATATATATATATATATATATATATATATATATATATGTTCCATGTTTGAAAAATATTCAATAATTTTAAATAGTGGATATTTAACTTGCCTTACTTACTATTAACTATTTAAGTTATACGAAGATTATAGCGTAGATTTTTATTGAATACCAAGATAACAATGAATTAAAAATATACGCCAAACTTATCCCGTAACTAACTAACCATTCCGGCCGTCATTCTAAATAAAGATTTCGATTGAATCATCGGCGAATTCTATACATACATCGTTCATGTGCTTTCAGTTAATGGTTGCGTTCTCTTTTACGATTACCTTCATGTTAAAATGGCAATGAATCACCTTTCGCGGAATCTCGTTAAAAGCGAAACATCAGTACTGTTCGTTGCTGGAACGCCCGGTAACTGAACTCTGAAACTGATGTGATAAGTGATACATTGTGTGTGCACAAACATATATGTTATTACAAACACGTTTTAGGGTCAGTGCACGCTCGCAGACTGAAGACAAAAGATTGTTTTTTTTTGTATATAATAACAATAAATATCGCTGTAATAAATTAAAAATATCACTTTTTTTGTTAGCGTAGTTTGAGTTTAGTTTAATAATATCGTATCATGTTAAGCCCTGGAGAGCTACGCTGCGGACGAATACTTTGTCAACAATGGCATAATATTTGTCTGTAGCATGAATGGGCCGACTCGCCCGGAGAAGTACCACACTCCGGCAGAAAACCAGCGTCCGAGTGGTAGCTTAGCTGCCGCGCTTCGTCCGGTGAGCGATTTAGTTACAGAGACCCCAACCTTACATCTGCCCCCCTCCTATAATAACACTTTCCTTAAAGGCCGGCAACGGTGTGCGGAAGGCACTGCCTATGGCACTACGGATGTCTATGGGCGGCGTTTTTTGCTTTCCAACGGATGACACGTCTGCTCGTTTGCCTTCCTATCACATAAAAAAAAACGAATCCATATGGTAAAACGTTTAGTTACATAAATACGTTCTAAGTATGAAAGCATACGGTGCATTTTTCCCGCCAACTTACATCAGTGACGTTGTGTTTCTATTTCAATTTCATAATCTTATGTTATTGTCAGTTATATTGTTTAATTGAAGTGGTGTATTATATAATATACTTCGATTAAAGCGTATAAATGGGGTGATATGAAATAAATGCCTGTTTCGTGACTTTTTAAGTTGACTACAAAAGTCCATAGAAGATTTTGGTAGAGTAGCTACCATTTTATCAAGACGTAACGTGACAAGTTGACTTGTGCAATTCAAGTTATTTAGTGTTATTTTTTTTACAATTTTACTTGACACTGGCATAATAGTTTTAACCAATTGCCATCAAAGAAAAAAAATACGAGTGTAATTGTAATCAAGTGTCAAAATATTCAAAGTGTATTTTACTTTTAAAATTAGAAAATCCTATAAACTATTGCGCAATATTTTAAATAAATAAACCTTCATTTAACGTAGACAGAAGCAGCAACCTGTGGAACGCAAAACAAACGTTTCGTATTACAATAGGGCTCAACAGCTGATCGAGCCGTTCAATATCGCACGACTGACGAGTGTAATTGAATGTCGATGGCAGAACAACCTTTTGTCATTGCCTCAAAACTGGCCGATATATTCGCGAATATTTTAAACGGGCGCATTAACGAGATTTGATGTTACAGATAATAAATATTTACTACACTTTTTATCACGTGTCAGATAACAGATAATATATGTAGTAGGTACGTGATAAAAATAGTTGATTACATATGATATGTCATGAATATACAAAATAACATTGCATTCAAATACATTTTGATTCGCAACTGTTTGTGTTATATAAGGGGCTTAAATATAACTCGATTTTTCAGCCTAACCTAAGACCAATGCATTTTGCTATCAGCAATGGATGCTATCGTAGCCGACTGACTGTTGTATTATCGTCATTGTTATCAAGTCAACCGTTACATTCCATGGCTGGACATTGGCCTCCATAAATGAGGGATATTCCTATAACTACCGCGCTTAGCAGGCTGATTGTAATTTAATGTTTTTTTTTTCATGAAGATACTATTCTTCTTCCAAGTCAGTTACACTTGGCAGAGTGGTCGTGGTTACGAGCCGGTTGGGTCTGGTGTTGCCAGTCCATTTTCCTCTGTATTATTATACTATATTAACCCCCGTATCCCTTGTACGATACGCGCTCGAAAACTGGGATTATTATATTATATGCCCGTAACGACACTGCAAATATTCTATAAAATTGTTATTAATTTAACTCTATGCGTTAAACTTACAAAGAATTGAAGAATACAGAAATATTTAGGCTAAATAACATACATACATATCGTCACGCCTGTCTCCCGTAGGGGTAGGCAGTGACCACAGATCTCCATCTGCTACGATCTCGGCATACTTCCCTTGCTTCCTCCACACTCATTATTCTCCTCACGCAAGCCCGCCGGTTAAAGGTACTCTTGACATGGCCTTTCTTAAAAAATTCAGCAATTCGGTCAAGGTATGTTTTTCGTGGTCTTCTTCTACCGACCTTTCCATCCACATTCGCAAGGTAAATTTCTTTTGCCGGACGTCTTTCATCCATCCTCTCTATATATCCAAACCATCTAAGCATCCCTTTTTCAAATTTTTTCACAACACCTTCTTTTACTCTACATTGCTCTCTTATATCTTCATTACTTATTCTATCATTCAAAGTTACACCACACATACTTCTTAATGCTCTCATTTCCACCGCATTCAGTCTGCTTTCATGATTTTCAATGTTTCAAACAGTGGAGTTGATACGCTATTCGACTCATTGAGATTAAAAACATTATATTTTAAGGATGATAATGGCTTGACAGGAAATCATTATCATTATGATAACGCGTTCAGAGCGCATTGTTCTAAATCATAAATTCCCATAAAACACGCCAGTATAACTAAGTTGATTATAACTAAGTTGTTGATTGTTGTGATACGGTGCGTAAGCGATGATGATATATTTACATAAGAATAAATGTAATACGTGCAATGTGTTTTGTATCATACTAAATTTTACATAAAAATATATCATAGACGTCAGTTTTAACATGTAATACGCAAAAAAATGCTTTATACTATATGCGTAAGGTTTAATTTGAAGTATTTAATTCTAACATATGGATTAAATACTTCAAATTAAACCGTGATACGTAATTGATTACATGATTTCTAATATTATCCCGAAGAAAATATAAGAAAGTTGTGCGTACTGTAATTTATTCAAGTTTCTATTTTATCTACGTAGGCTATCTGTTACTTGCCAAAGTAATCCTAACATGTATTTGGTCTACTGATTTTACATACGCTAAGAGAGTTTCGGCTTATGGTCTATTACGTTCACAGCACACAAGGCATTCACAAGCTCTTAGTCTATCACGTTTTGTTAAAATGGTGGCCATTCTACCCAAACCTTCTACGGATTTTTACAGCTCAAAAAGTCCCCATAAATGCATGGATATCATTTCACTCAACTTATGAGATTTAATCGAATTTTATTGTGCTATACGCCACCAAAATTAAACAATATAACTGATAGTAACATGAGATTTTGAATATAGAATAAAAAAAACGCCTCGATGAAAATCCGCGGGAAAAGTCGTGTGACGCTTTAAATTGTATCGTATGACAGATAAAAAATGGATACTGATATAGTGCATAATCAATCTGTTTGAATTTAGAGATAACTCTAATCTGGTTATTAATCATCGTTGCTATAGTGATTAGATTATAAAATATTGATATACTAAACGTAGCCTAACCCCCAGTTTATTTTTAGTTTTCTAGTAAGGACATGGTACACAAACATTCGCTGTAAGTTTACTATTTTTGTCGTGGTGACTCATTACAATTGAATTTTGCGAATAATAAATCCGTGCAACATTATACATGTTTTACATTAATATATTGGAAAAATTATTTAGAAAAACAGTTTGTTTTTCGCTTACATTTTCATTCTTCTATTTAATACGAATAATGCAATTAATTTAAAACGAAGTTCCTGCACAACCAGATAGATACGTTAAACATTCTCAATAGTAAAATAAAAATAGTTAATACAATTTAATGTGACTTTTAACTTCAACTTACATGTTGGCGGGAAAAGTCACAGTGACGTTATGTTTTATTTCATTTTAATAATCTTATATTATAATAAGTTACATTGTTTAATTATCGTGGTATACAATATAGTTTGATTAAGGCGTATAAGTGAAGTGATGTGAAATAAATGCGTGTATCGGGACTTTTTAAGTTTATTAAAAAAGTCCATGTTTTGGTAGAATAACCACCATTTTATCAAGACGTAATGTTACAAGATAACTAGTACATTCCAAGACAGTTGATGTTATTATATTTTACTTGACACTGGCATAATAGTTATAACTAATTGCCATCAAGATATATAAAGAGTACTACGTATTTAAAATGGACAAAAAATATATAAACTTCAGAAAAATGCATGAGACTTTTCCCGCCAACTTACATCAGTGACGTGTTTTTAATTCATTTTCATAATCTTATATTATTATCAGTTATATTGTTTAATTATGGTGGCGTATTGTACAATACAGTTATAAAGTGAAGTGATATGAACTAAATGCGTGTATCGTGACTTTTTAAGTTGACTGAAAAAGTACATAGAAGGTTTTGGTAGAATAGCCACCATTTTATCAAAACGTAAGGTGATAAGTTGACACTGGCATAATAGTTGTAGCTAATTATTGTTTACTTGACACTGGCATAATAGTTGTAGCTAATTGCCATCACAGAAAAAGAAAACTCCTCTTTATTATATATTGTACGTGTCCCATGCATTTCGTATTTCTTTCATTCTTTTTACTGCGTTTTAAAGATTTGGGATTTTGTTTGTATAGTTATTCTTTTTTAAAAAACGGAAATGACGATGAATATCAGTTGTGGTAATTGACGTCAGTGGTTTTGCCTTGTCTGTGAAAACAGTTTATCAACTTTACGTAACCATCGAGTAAAAAACACATTATGGTAAACTGAAAATATTTGAATTTAAAAATGTCACTCCTATATATAATAATCTATTCTATTAATGATAAAGATTAAGTAAGTTAGTAAATGTGTACAGTCGGAATTTCTATTTACCTAAGATCCGCGACAAGCAAACAAATATAGAAGAACAATGTGTGTTTTTACTGTAAGAAGTGGATTTCCGCAAAGTAACGCCTGACTATGGAGTCAGTCGTTACTTTGCTGGATGCAGGATTAATGATTATCATCTTAAGTTAGTAAAATAAACACTATTGTTTCACATTTTTTTGTAAAACTACTTAGTGGTAGAGCCACGCTGCAGACGAATACTTTGTCAAGAATGGCATATTATTTGCCTGTAGCATGAATGGAGTGGATCGGACGGGGAAGTACCACACTCCCGCAGAAAACCGGCGTCTGAGTGGTAGCTTAGCAACCACGCTTCGTCGATGAAGCGTTGAGTTCTAGAGGCCCCTCTACCATAACGACATTTTCCTTAAAAGCTGGCAACGCTTCTGCACTGCCTCTCTCTTTCGGCCTTCACGGCCTTTCTCAAAAACTTCAGCAATTTGGTCAAGACATGTTTTCCGCGGTTTTCCCCTACCGACCCTTCCATCCACATTCGCAACGTAAATTTCTTTTGCCGATAAAAAAATCGATATCAGCCTTATGTTGTAAATAAAACTAATTGTATACTCGTGCGTGAACTTATCGTTATCTTGGTAATAAAACCCTCTGATATGTACAGGGTACATGTACACATGTATACGTATATGTGATGTAGATATTTATATGTACATAAGAAATTATTGAAAGTAAAATTATCTTTTGCAGAGCGTGAAAAATTGTCAACATCGGTGACAGAGAGGCAGTGTGGGGCGCTCGCAAAGGGCGTCGAGGTCAAAGAGAGGGGCCGCGATGCGCGAGGACTCGTGGCCTCGGCCTGCGAGGGGCGGGCCGAGGCCGAGGCGGAGGCGGGAATGCCCACGGTGGGCCGCTGGGGCGCTGAATGGCCGAGTTGACTCGCTAAGGGAGACGTGAGCTCCCCGCTACCGCGCGCGCGCTGGGGTCCAGCGCGGCGCGCGCTCGTGCTCGACCCCTCCTCCCACGAGGAGCTGGTCACGCGCGCTGAGGCCGTGCTCCGTCGTCTGATGCTCACCGACAACTACGACTCCGTCAGCAACTTCATCGCTCTGTACGACGCCTTCGAGAACGCTGACGAACCGCTCTACCAACTCTTCCGGAAGTATACGCCACCGATACGAGCCAAGAAACACACGTGTGTTGGATTGGGTGAGGAAACATACTTTTTTATCAACAACAATATATTGATGCTCCCTGATGAGGACAACTGATTGCTCTAATATTTACAAATATCAATAATTAAAATTAAAGATTAAAAAAATTGTACAAACAACTCCAATGGTGGATCAGTGCTGGAGTGGAGACCGCGTCTCGGCAAACGTAGTGTGGGACCCCCCTGCTAGATGGAATAAAGATCTGCGCAAGACTCCTGGCTTAGATTGGATACCTGTAGCCGAAAATCGGTTTAGGTGATGCATATTGTGGTGAGGCCTATGTTGCTCAGTGTACTGCCGTGGGTTGATATTGATATTGAAGCTTATAAACAATTTTTTCTTTAGGTATCGAAATAATAAGAAGATGGCGAAGTCTCGATAAACAGTTCCCGGGATTTGCGGAGGCGACTGCGTTAGTGTCGTGCGAGGAGGCAGTGGAAAATGTACAGCAGTACGTGTCGACTGGCGATGGGCCGTGGAGTGTGCCCGGCGCCGAGAAGGAGCACGTCATGGTGTGCGTGCAGATCACGCTTGACGGTCGCCCTGGAGTATTGCTAGCAGACCCTGGGTACCACGTCGCTAGGGTTGTCACCGTCATGGCCGATCGGGCGTATCCGCACACGGGTAAGTCTCGTGCTATTCAATTTTAACGAAAGCTAAACTAAAAAGACCATATTATTAGTATATCAATATCAGTCCGCGGCAGTCCACTGCTGGACATAGGGCTTACTCAAGGCGCGCCACCTAGCCCGATCTTCAGCTACACGCATCCAGTCTCTGCCAGCCACCCTGCGCAGATCGTGGCCATCTAGCAGGGAGGCGTCCCACACAACGTTTGCCGAGTCGCGGTCTCCCCTCCAGCACTCGTCTACTTCAACGATTGTCAGTTCTCTGACAAACTTGTCAAACCCTTCTGCTTCGGTCTGCTAACTTGAAGAGCTATGACGTATGTCGGTGACTCTGGTTCCCCGGCGAATTTCTTCATTTACGAATTCTATCCACCAGAAAAACTCCAAGCATGACCCTATTATTATTGAGTATAATGACATCCTTGTATTGAGGTAGCAAACATTTATGAATGAAAAATAGAAAAACTATTAAAGTAGACAATTATTAGGTAAAATAATAGGCTTTCTGGTTATCTGGTTCTCTGACATGACAGCTTACTGGGGTTGACAAAATTTTTGGCTTTGATAATTAATTATATTTTTGCGGGGTATTTTGTAACACGGTGTATCCATGGTATTATTTCTTAAATTTGTTTCTTCGCGGATCTCAACGAGGACGTCATCGATTCTCCGCGTGATGATGGTAAATTGTTTGTTAAGGTTGGTTCACCCAGTCGGAGGAGGGTGCGTCCCGCAAGGAGTATAGCTACGCGGTGAATGCCGCGCACCCTGGCTACGTGGAGTGGCGGGAACGCGTGGGCGGCCGCTGTAGGCGTTCCTTGGTATACGTCGCGCGGCCATACTTGGACGCCGTGCACGTCACGGAGCGCAGGAACCTCGTCTACAACTTCCGGTTGGTGTTATTTTTCTTAGGCATAATTTTATTAGGCATAGGGAAGCAAGCGAGCTTGAGGCGTATCTTTGATTTGATGGTGAAAAAAATAGAGGATGACACTTTACAATCATGAGCTTTATGAGTTGTACAATGAGCCGAACGTCATCAAAACCATTAAGATTGGACGCCTTCGTTGGGCTGGGCACGTGGTACGGATGGACGAGGCTAGAGTACCCAAACGCCTACTCTGCGTCAAACCAGATGGTCGTAGAAGCCGCGGAAGGCCTAAGCTCAGATGGTAAGATGAAATCGAGGACGACTTAAGGACAATCGTGAAAAGAAAAGTGTGAGGGGCTGGAGGGAAAAAGCTAAACGAAGATCTGAATGGAAAAATTTACTGAACCAGGCTAAAGTCCACCCGCGGTTGTAATGCCTTAATGATGATGATGAGACAAACGAGCTAGTCAACTATATCATATGGTCGAAAATCGAGCCGGATATACTTAAAACTATATTCACGACGCCTGTCGCTCTCTAACAAGTAATATCTGATACTACCTACCTACATTTTGCAAATTGTCATAGAGATATTTAGAGGATTAAAACAGTGCCCAACTAAGAAACATAAATACCAAGATCTTGGAATGTGCAGGTGTTGGGACACAGTGAGCGGTCAAGCAGATACTCCATAGACTAGCGTGCGACCTCACGATCACACCCCACATACTGCGGTGCGGTATAGCCCCATTTGCACATGTTATGTCTACAACAGCCCACCTATGTATCGTGTCTATTAAGAGATCTAGACGTAGGCCATTGCAGTATTTTGTTTCTTTTTAATCTGTTGTGGGTGCCAAATATATTTGAGTCGCTCAGTGGAAGAATGGCCCAATCCATATAAATATCAATATCATATTAAAGGTACCAAACAAACAAGTTTATTTATTTTCTTCAAATTCACAATGGCCCATCTTAGGCAAATGTATTTTAATAGATGGCGTTAAATTTTAACTACGACGTTATTGAAAACAGTGGGTTTGGTAACATTCACTCAGTGCTGACATTTTTGTGGGTTGGGCCTCTCTTCCACTGGGCGACTCATTTAAAAAATGTTTACCTTTGAGAAAGGTATATAGGCTTGTTTCTTGAAGGTTCCAATACTTCCTTGATTTAGTAAAGAAAAACTATATATTCAAAGTAATGATAAAGCTAATTAATATAAAAGACTAAAATTTGACAAATGGATTCACTAACTTTAACACGTTCCGTTCCACGTGGGACGTATACGCGCTACGCTTTGCATCTGTTTATTATTTTTCTCGCGTATAAGGCATACGCGAGAAAAATAATAAACACAATACAATAATTAAAATAATATAAAAATCATAATAATCAAGGAAATGGTGTATATATAGTCTTAAATGCATAACACAACAAAGTAAAAAAGTACATTTTTGTAGGAATTAGTTTATTAAAACTTCTTTCTAATTATTTAAAAAAAAAACGGTCTGGAAGGGAGCGTTTTAATAACGTAATTTCATTATTGCCTCTTCCACTTGACCTGAACGGAAAATTTCAAAAATTGCTCTGGCACGGGACGTTTTAACGACGTAACATTGTCTCTTCTTACAGGAGTCTATTGGCCCGGGATCAGAAAGGCCACCTCGTGGCAGGCATATACTTCCCAGTGGGCGCGCGAGGCAACGAGGCCAACTTCACCCTCTTCTACGACAACGGCACGGAAAAAAAGAAAACGAAGTATAAGTTCAGCGCGTTCGCCGATTCGAACAACGTGAGTGTTTAACAATTACAAAACAGGGATTTTTTATGTACTATCGTACACTAAGAGATGTTATATCTCTGCGTAGAGATAATATGTGTTGCCCTTCCAATGACCTTGTGAAGACAAGGCCCACAACGTTATATCTCTGCGTAGAGATAATAGATAGTGCCCTTCCAATGACGTTGTAAAGACAAGGCCCACAACGTTATATCTCTGCGTAGAGATAATAGATAGTGCCTTTCCAATGATGTTGTAAAGACAAGGCCCACAACGTTATATCTCTGCGTAGAGATAATAGATAGTGCCTTTCCAATGATGTTGTAAAGACAAGGCCCACAACGTTATATCTCTGCGTAGAGATAATAGATAGTGCCTTTCCAATGATGTTGTAAAGACAAGGCCCACAACGTTATATCTCTGCGTAGAGATAATAGATAGTGCCTTTCCAATGATGTTGTAAAGACAAGGCCCACAACGTTATATCTCTGCGTAGAGATAATAGATAGTGCCTTTCCAATGATGTTGTAAAGACAAGGCCCACAACGTTATATCTCGGCGTAGAGATAATAGATAGTGCCTTTCCAATGATGTTGTAAAGACAAGGCCCACAACGTTATATCTCTGCGTAGAGATAATAGATAGTGCCCTTCCAATGACGTTGTAAAGACAAGGCCCACAACGTTATATCTCTGCGTAGAGATCATAGATAGTGCCTTTCCAATGATGTTGTAAAGACAAGGCCCACAACGTTATATCTCTGCGTAGAGATAATAGATAGTGCCTTTCCAATGATGTTGTAAAGACAAGGCCCACAACGTTATATCTCTGCGTAGAGATAATAGATAGTGCCCTTCCAATGACGTTGTAAAGACAAGGCCCACAACGTTATATCTCTGCGTAGAGATAATAGATAGTGCCTTTCCAATGATGTTGTAAAGACAAGGCCCACAACGTTATATCTCTGCGTAGAGATAATAGATAGTGCCTTTCCAATGATGTTGTAAAGACAAGGCCCACAACGTTATATCTCTGCGTAGAGATAATAGATAGTGCCCTTCCAATGATGTTGTAAAGACAAGGCCCACAACGTTATATCTCTGCGTAGAGATAATAGATAGTGCCTTTCCAATGATGTTGTAAAGACAAGGCCCACAACGTTATATCTCTGCGTAGAGATAATAGATAGTGCCCTTCCAATGACGTTGTAAAGACAAGGCCCACAACGTTATATCTCTGCGTAGAGATAATAGATAGTGCCCTTCCAATGACGTTGTAAAGACAAGGCCCACAACGTTATATCTCTGCGTAGAGATAATAGATAGTGCCTTTCCAATGATGTTGTAAAGGCAAGGCCCACAACGTTATATCTCTGCGTAGAGATAATAGATCGTGCCCTTCCAATGACGTTCGTCAAAACGTCAACGTCATTCGAAAAAAAAAATAGGCGATTCAGTTTCAACTGGATATGTATTATTTAGTTAAATGGTTCTCACATTACAGGGAACCCTTGTGTAAGTGTATGGAGTGGTAAAATTTTATTTATTAATGAAAATAGTTACAAAGTTACAAGTTAAGTTATACTTGTGTGGTTTTAGTAAACGCACATAGTTTTTAAGGCTGCTTCCAATTACGTCTAAGATTGATTTACATCATTTATTCAGTCATTAACAACGTTGCGAGGCAATTACGGCTTTGACTTCGTTGGCAGCCGTTTACATAAGATATTATGATTACTTGTTTTGACTTAATCGTTTCAAATCGATACAGAAGCTTTGACTTTTTTTGTATTATGTTTAATTTTTTTAGCTAAAAGTTATATTAAAATAATTATATAATAAATATAATCACGTAAGTACAACTTTTAACTATTATTATATACCTAATACTTTATTTTTTATTATAGCCCCTATATGCCCCACTAGATGATCTATTTGAATTAGCATCGGATCAATATATTTATGGCCAACAATTATTTATGCAGAATCTGGATATCCCACCAATCCACCTTCAACAGTAGGGTTAATATACATTCTTCCTTAAAAATTTCCCACTGTGATACATCATTTTAAGTAAAATACTCCCCATTTTATTTTTAAAATTATTCTTTGTGTCATCATTTTAAAGACTATTTATTATATTTCTTAACTTCGATACGCACTTTTCGTTTATATTATAAGAACATTTCACTGGATCAATAAAAAATTCCCTGATTTTCATCCACCTACTTCGTAATTTCATTGTAGCGGTGTTAACCTAACCTCGACTAAACTTGCTGTGGTTGTCTTTTATCATTATATTTATTTATTTATGTGTTTTAATAGTTAACCAACGACGATCATAAAGCTGTAAGCTAGCCAAAGCCTAATCTTTGGCACATTAATGTTATTTTTAAGTTATTCCGTAAATTTGTGTCAGAATATTTTTATTTTGATTGTTACCTTTGATGTTGTTTGTATTGTGTCTTGAATGAAAAAAATATCTATCTATTAATTTCCCCAACAGGTATTAGATTCAATATCAGAAGAAGTCGAGCTTTGCAACACCCAGATGGGTTTTAAGAAAGGTGAACTGCATAACATTATATGCAAGCTCACCAACATGTTGTCGAACCAATCCTTCATCGAGCAACTCCTCGAGATCAACGACGACATTTGCCGCCTGTGCCTCTGACACACACAAAATGGCGTCCAAGAAATGGCCGCCAGCAAAGATGGGAGCGAGAACAACGCAAACTCCTAATTTATTTTTTTTACATTTGTCTCTTAATTCGTAGTAAATATTGTACTACTAAAACTTTTTAATTGTATTTTTTAAATTTCTTTTGGTAATGGGATAATTTACTAGCGATTACTTTAGTAGTTATGTTTTGTATAAGGTTCCTTCTTTTACAATTTGTATTTTTTTATTGTTAATGTTCTTTATTAGAATTTCGTTCCATTCGTTCTTATTAATTATTTAATTCGACAATACACAATTATTTGACAAATTTGAACACGATTTTTATTTTAATGCCAAGTTAAAACCGGACATTATTTATATTCGCATGCTTTGATAGTGGATTTATTTATCCAAGATTTTTGTCAGAGCGAGAGTAGAGGAATCATCATTTATCTGCGGTAATCCACAGCTGGACATACCTAAGTCTCTCCCAAGGTTTCTTCAAGCTATACCTTAGCCAAATTCCGAAAAGAAATGTAAACGATCACAATTCACGTTCTAGTACACCAAAAAAAGTTATACAAATATTGATTGTAATATTTAAATACAAATAGCGGTCTTATCGCTAATTGCGTTTTCTTCCAGACAAGCGTAGAATGGACACAATGTTAAAAAGAAAAAAATATATTAATGAACAAAGATAATCATACATACATACCTACATACCACATATATATATATATATATATATATATATATATATATATATATATATATATATATATATATATATATATATATAACTGTATAGTTTGACTGTGGACTCCGCAGTCAAACTGTGCAAACATAAATAAAATATTCATACAGCGCATTACGCACCAATCACTTGCACAACTGTGATCATATTGTTCTATTAAGCAAATAATTAATAAAATCTTGCTTCTTTGAACTTGTTACCCCTATATTAAGGTAAGAAAAACATTTTTTTTCTATTTTAGATTATCTTTCCAAATGTGATAGACAATCATTCTCATAATAAATGTGCTTATATTACCTATACTTCAAAATCTTTTTTTGATGAAGATTGGGTAAATAACAAAAAAATTCAATGAGGAATATTTTATTCAATGAATTGAGACCTGCTAACAGTTTCACAATTAAATTCAAAATAGCTGGAGAATAACTAAGACCTATAAATAGTACTTAAAATATAAATTACCTATATAAAGACAAAACACAAATCTGTTTTGGTTTCCGGAAAAATACATTAATTGTTGACAAAATTAGCAAAGTAACCTTGGGCGCTGTGTCCACCAAAGAAGGTAAATTGATGTTGAGGTAGCATGTGATAAGATTCTTCGATGGCCTCACATTGGTGACGTGCTAGTGACATATCAGAGTCAGGATTTAAAAAAAAGGACGGTTTACTAGACAAGTATTTTAAATTATATGAATTACTTTTTTTCTTATTTCCAACACATTTAAGTCTTAAAACACATTTAAACCTCGCAGGGTTTATCTGGCAAGTCATTAAATGTTTACAAATTAATTACTTAATAGTTTTTTTAATTTCGATTTTAAAATTTACAGTATTCATTGCATTAAAATGGAAGGAAGGAAATAGGAATTACTTTTACTGGAATTACTCTCTTGAAGCAAAAAACAAAATATATTTATGGCAACTATCAGTAAATTCTGCCAGTGTCAAAACATTGGAGTGACGCCAACAGATAATGAATGAATGAACAAAAATAGAATTAAAGGAAAAACACGCACCGTGATTAATTTCATGTAATTACTCGTGCTAAAAAAAATACAACAAAAAACGAAATCATACATAATTCAAATTAAGATCTATAGGTGATACTTCATTGTCCACTGACAGGACGCCATATTGTGTGACGTCACGTCATACGAATGGGGTGCTATTACAAAAAATACTTTTGATCTTCAGTAATCCTGACATCTGACAAATCCCGCGTCACATTACTTGATGCGCTCAACGCCTAACATATCTAACGTAATACAGTAAACCCTCCTATAACGCGGTAGATCGGTTCCGCGTTAGGAAAACGCGTTCGTGATACGAGGAATCACTGAAATGTATAATCAATGTTGCTAAAACTCAAAATCTGGGAATAAAAATTTAATAAAAGAATTTAATTTTATAAAAACAAGATGCGCAAACAAAGTTGTTTATGGACTGTCGAGTCATTATAAATTTTTCACAGTACATACAAATGTGATTTGGGAATCCGCGCGTTACACGAGGGAAATGAAATCGCGTTATAGGAGGGTTTACTGTGTACTAAACTAGGGATGACAAAATAACTGTCACCATATTTTTTTGAATAGTCACTGTCTTCAAAATCGTCAAACGTCAAAAATAATCATACATACTGCCACACAATAAATTCTTCAAAAGTCAAAAATAATCATACATACTACCACACATAATAAATTAAAACAATAGACGAGTTGAAATAAAACTTTATTGTCGTTTAAATTATGAAATTAATTACATTGATAATCATCCAAATAATTGTACTATTCAATAATACATAATTAAAATTCATTTATTTATAATATTTCAAAAGCATTTCAACATTTATTCTGGATTTAATGAATAAACTGTAAACTAAAAGGTGGGAGAGTATGTTAATAATGGGCCTCATATGACCATAATAATACATCCATGAAAAATACTACGAAATGAACTATTACAACATAACACAGTTGTTAAACCTAGCAGAAAAGTGATAATGTCCTTTCGCTAGAAAGGTTTATTGTATTATTTGTACGAAATTCTATCTTAATTATCGAACACACAAAGGAAATCTACGAAGCAATTACAGATACCACATTTAAAATACATAATACCTACACGTACAGAGCATTACACATTTGACCTTTCGCTCTGACTTTGCTATCTCTCGTTCTAACAACGACATTTTCTTATCACAAAAGACATGGCACGCGCCAGCTGGGTTGTTATTCATTTATTTTGCATCAAATATAATATTCTATCAACATGAAATTATATTACAATTTGGTATATGAAAGTGTTGACGACAAAAATTATATAAACAATGGCAACACAGACGCAGCCAAAACCGTGGCGGATGAAGATTTCAAAAATATTGAGAATCAAATAAACGAACCTGAGCATGTGCTATTAATAGAAGTCACACCAAAAAACGAGCTCGAAACTCTAAGAAATGTCAATTTGGTGCAAGCAACTTTTAGACTATAAAAATAATATAAATAAGGGGCAAAACAGACGCGGCCGAAAATGTGGCAGATGAAAATTTCGAAAATATTGAGGACCAAATAAATGAACCTAAACAGCTATTAATAGAAATAGCCACACCAAATAACAAGTTCAAAATGTAAAAGAAGAAGAAAGAAAATTTGGAGCTAAGAAATGCCAATTTGGAGCAAATAAAACGTATTTGAAGGTTTTAAACCCCTAAATACAAGTGAATTAAAGACCTGTAACAAGCAAGACCCGAACAGTCAAAGAGTGCAAAACTCAAGTTCAAGTAAAGGCACAAAAAGCGCACAAGGCAATTGTTATTTCGATACCTTCCGCTAAATCGACAATGGTCACTGCGTCGAATTTAACTGCACCTATAGACTTAAAGAAGACCTCAGAAACCGTATAGGAGCGTTCGAAACGTAGACGGATGCTCGCTATTACCTGGACTCAAAGGGTGACCAATGACGAGGTTCTCCGACACGTCAAGCAAAAAAACGTGAACTTGTGCAGATCGTCAAAGATAGAAGAGTTGCTTACCTGTGTCATATCATTAGACAGGTACAAATTGCTACAACTGATCATGATGGGAAAAATCGCGGGCAAAAAACTAGTTGGTCGAAAAAGAGAGTCTTGGCTACGTAATATCAGGGAGTGGACCGGGATAGCGAGTGCTGCACCTCGCGAGGGAGGAGGAAAATTGTGCTGAATTGGCTGCCAACTTTCGCAAGTCGGAGAGGCACTCTAAAAAGAAGATTAAATTGTAAACGGACGTTATTGCAACAATGAAAGATGCGGTTCTAGAAATTCATTCCAAATATAAAATATGAAAAGTTTCATATGTGAAATATGAAAATAAAATGTACTTTTTCAATATAGCCTTTTTTTTAATGCAAATTCGAATTTATCGTAACCACCAGCAAGTTTAAAACCAAACGACTCGAATAGAAATCACCCTGCGATGCAAAATAAATCTAAGCCTCACGTACGCTCATGTCACACGTACTCCAACAAGATGAGAATGTTTTCCACATCGTTTATAAATCAAACGACCGATACAATCAAACAAGTAACCTGGTCAAACGACATATAACTTATCGTTGTGGTCTACAAATAAATCAGTTACTAACTGAACTGACCGATCGATCAGAAGACAGTACAATATTAACCTACTATTTAAATGTTTGAGAATGAACAGCGAACTATATAATGCAACGTGGGCACGTCCCTGAATACATAATTTATTAGCGAGCGATAGCGACTGGTTGACCGACTTTTCAACCGTTGTTTCGTTTGTTTTATTTTTATGGGATAGGAGGGCAAACGAGCAAGCGTGTCGCCTGATGGAAAGCAATCAACGCCGCCCATGGACAACCGCGACACTGCAGGAGTCGCGGAAGCGTTGCCGGCCTTTTAGGTATGTAAAGGCTTGTTTTTTGAAGGTTCCAATGTCGTAGCGGTTTGGAAAGACTGCCGAGGGTAGCTGATTCCACAAACTGGTGGTGCGTGGAAAGAAGTTACGGGAGAAACGCACCGTAGTCGATCGCCACTCATCCAGATGGTGGTGATGAAATTTTTGTTTACGGCATTGAGTTATTTTTGAGTTTTTATATTTTGAGTATTTGAGTTGTGCGGTTGTGGAATTCGGCGGTTTGTTAAAGTTTTGCTTGTTTGTTTGGCGGTTTGTTTGTTAAAAAAAAATTAAAGTCAATTCTTTTCTTTCTTTTTTTTCCAGCGATCTACAAGCTTCGCCACTGAGGGTATTTATACCTAAATTTATATCCTGATAAGTATCTTATATTACTGTCTTCCTTCCATATAAAACTAAAATTAATTAATCAAATTTAATAAATGAATTAGTGTTTAAAAATACTGTATTAACATCAAGTGTCATCCACTAAAAGTTTATAAAAACGATTTTGAACCGCAAAGAAATCATTTACGCTTGTCACAAATAGTTGGCCGCCTTGTGATGCCCATTACTTGTCTTAGAATTGGAAATTATCTTTCTGAAGATATTCAGTGACATAAATATAATATTGGTGTAAAAATAATAATCATATTTCGCGACAACCTTCCAAAGCGATGTGTTTCAAAGACTGTTCTGTTCTCCCCTTGATCTTAATGTCAACAGCAAGGTATAACATTTAATATCTATTGAGACGATTCACAGAATAGCATCGGGGAAGCAATGCCTCTAGTGCGGAGATTCCCAAAGTGGTCGATAACTCGATGTGCTCCAAAAATCGACAACTATTTATTCATATAACACTATAAACATAATAAATAGTTTAACTTTAATTAAATGAAAATTACTTTTTTGGGGGGTCGATGAAGTATTTGAAAAATTATTTAGGGGGTCGGTGATCAAAAAAGTTTGGCAACCCCTGCTCTAGTGGCTCAAGAAATCGATGCGATAGGGAAACTTCCTAACCAGTAGGTTTAATAAGTATCTATATTAGGCTCCCTACGCTCCTATAATATTAAATGTCAGTATGACGTAACATTACAATTTATAATCAAATTGTGGTAAAGCATAGTGATAGTTTATCATCGCATTTTGCAAATGATAGTCGCATTTTGTAATGACTTTTTTGAGCGATTTATGTAGTTTATTAATGTAGGTTTAATTTACATTGTCGTCACAAATATATTTATAACAAATAAATTTGGTCAACAATAGTCATAGTTCAAATTCGCATTTCGCAAACGTTAGTCGCTATCGCTCATAGTACAGTTGGTGTTTAATTGTCGTGGGTAGAATGTCGGTGAGAAGACTTGTGGTGCTTATGTCTGTGGCGTTGGGGATGCGAGCTGCCGTACACGTCTCGTACACTGGAGCTGCGAAAGGATAAAACGATCAATGAAAAACGTTTGAATTCTCAAAAAACGACTACGAATTGCAATATGAACAAATTAAATTAAATATGTTTTTTAACATTTGTATTACTAAAATATTATTTTTTATTTCATAAAATCAATCATGTATATTTAAATAAATATATAAGGTAATAATAAACTATAGTTTGTTAAGTTCGTGGTGAAAATTTGAAGAGACAGAATACACACATAGTGGCGTGTTAATATCGTTGGAATGCTTTTCTAAAATTCGAAGTACGGTTACAGTTTTCATTGTGATGATATGATAACATTACGAAAAATATTTACATACCTTACTGCCAATAAAGGACAGTAAGATAAATAAATATTATTTATATTATTGAGTATATGTATTTATAAATTTATTATAATAATATTTTTTTTTCAAGGAGTTTAACAGTTTTATATTTGATTAATTGAGTTAGGCGTCACTTTGCGGAAATCCATTACTATGTGGACAGTTAGAACTTTTACTTAGCTAAGATCCGCGACTAGGATCCGGGGAACTTAAACTATTTGCAAGGTGGAAAAGTGGTAGTGTGTTGTTTGGTGTTGTGGACAGTGGTTGGGAGGTCGAGTTGCTGACGGCAATTTTTCGGTATGATTTAGTTTAAGTTCCCCGTAAATCCACTTCTTCCAGTAGAAAAACACACATTATTAATTTTCTGTTTTTGTTTGCTTGTCGATATGCTACTAAAAAAAATTTTGTGATAATGTTTATGTGTGTGATTCTTTCAGTTTCAATGTATTATAAATATTGCAATTCCTAGTCGTAAAACAAATTAAAAACGAACAGCGAAAAACACTCAATAAATCAGTTATATCAATGATGAATGGACAGTTATTCACCGAAATATGACTACCTCGTTTATGTAAGTCTACACTTCATACTATATTTATAAACAGGTATACGATGTAGAAAACTACATAAAATATCGATCGCATGCTCAACTAGCAATGCAACAAAGTGATAAAAAGCTTGCATATATACAGCATACAATAATAATATAAACTTAATAAATACGCTATAGGTTACGGTATACTTAATGGTAGCGCCTCCTCCAATATCTGGATCTGGGAATTGTAATTCATGAAAAAATGTGTAAATTTTGAATGAAACACAGAATCTTTAATTTTGATAATAGTTAAAAATACCAAAAACATTAATAAAATTAGTCATTTATTGTATTATTAATTGTTTTACATGTTAAAAATAATTTATATGTTGAGTGCACACCTTATGATAATTCCGTATTTTAGTAAACAAGTTTTTTCCCTTCAAATTTTGTCCAGTCCCAATTGGTGGTACATACTGGATTTCTCACACAGGGAGAATCAGTTCGATATTTGCATGATATACCTTATTATGAGAGTTTAAGGCAGTGTTTCCCAAAGTAGGACCGATGCCCCGCAAGGGGTAATTCGATTTCTTAAGCGGGGGGGGGGGGGCAAAGGGGGCAAAAAAACTTTATTAAACACTACATTGACCAAGAAGTAATTTTGACTCTCTTCAACGACAATCTTTTTAAATTTATTTAGAACAAAAAATATATTTATAATGATACATTTTTTTAGTATTTTGAGACAGCACACAGTTGTACTAACATACTGTACAACCGTATGCAAGGCCACAAAATTCTAAGAAATTGTATCATTAGAAATATAATATATTTTTTACAAAATTACTTGCTCAGCAATTTAGTGTTAATACTTTTAACACTAGATTGCCAGCATTTAATTGTATTTTATTAAGGGGAGATGATATGGCTTTGTGAGGAAACCTCACAGTCATACCATTGCTCAATTCTCGCATATTTTGCTGAATGTTGATTTCTTAGTGTCATAAACGATTTGCTGTGAAAAACTAGATTAATTTAACTAGACGGGAAGACTTGAAACTAAAGTTAAGGGAATTGGAACCTGACGCACATTATTCTCAGATGGGGCGGAGCGCAAAAAGTTTGGGAAACACTCAATTAACCCTTTCCTGCCGGGGAATAGATTTTGACCGAATTACGCAATTACGCAAATAGTGCTCTAAAGGATCGTTACAAATTATAAGCACAAAGTGTTTTCATATTCAATATAATAGACATCGCAGTGAAACGGCTCTCCACCCGTCACGTCCAGAATCTCACGAGGGCGAAAAGCGACCAATGGAGAGCCGTTTTGGTGCGATGAATGCTAGCGGATGGAGCTCTGTGGTCTCTGCCAACCCCTGCGGGGGATAGGCGTGAATATATAAAAAAATATCATAGACAAGAAAGGGTACCGTCAGGAGGGAAAGTGTTAAGTTTTGTCAGTGTGAGTGAATTAATGACAGCGCATAGAGTGAGGGTTACCTTAAGGGCGCAGCGAGGGGGCTGGCCGAGGTTCGCAGGGGACGCCGAGCCGTGGGGCGGACGCTACGTGGTCGTGTTTCTCTATCTGAGCTGGAAGGGACACCATGCTCTAACTACATACAATATATACCTAGCTGGGAGGCAGATCGACACACAACATGTCAATAGTACTTAATTAATCACCCAATATTTATTGACGGTAAGATTAATGTGGCACACACCCGGTTTACTTCAATTTATCACCTTAATTTATGTCCTTTATGATCTGCCGTCCTTGACAGCATTATGAAATTGATTTAATTTCTACATATTCGTGTATGTCTACCCACCCAGCTAATAAAATAACATATAGCCAAACTACAAACATATAAAATATATATAAGCAACGCCATCGGATATAAAAAGAAGCAATAGTGCCAACAACTAAAACAAGCTTTGTAGTTCTCACAACTTAACTACGTTCTGTATCTTTCATTTCATTCTTCTCCCATTCTTCTCCATCTATACATGGTAACCCTTTGGCAAGGTGCTAAGGTAAAAGCATACTACATCATCTGATGGTGAACCATTTTTCCTAACTCTTCCATAAAAAACCACATCCTTCATACTATTATACTTAAATGAAATAGAAACGTCCCTCGCAGCTGAGATAACATATGTATTGTTTATGGCGAACCTTATACAGTAAATCCTCCTATAACGCGGTAGGTCGGTTCCGCGTTATAGGAAAATGCTTTATTCGAGGGATCACTGTAATGTATGTATAATCAATGTTGCTAAAACTCAAAAGCTGGGAACAAAAACTAAATAAAATATTTCACAGTACATACAAATATATCACTTGGGAAATCCACGGGTTATATATATACCAGGGAAAATACGTGTTATACGAGGGACATGAAATCGCGTTATAGGAGGGTTTACTGTATAGGATACCCGTTGGGATAATTCAGCAGATAGCAAGGCTTCAAACCTGGGAGGCGCTGGCAGCGCGAGGCGCGGGGGCGAGCGGCGCGCGGCTATGGCGTTCCGCGAACGTACGCTCGTCGCGCCGATTTTGGACTGGAACTCTCTGCAAACAATAACGGGCGGGACTTTAACGCATTCCATGCCGTGTGGGGCGGATACGACCCCGCACGGCAGCACTATCCCGTCAGGCCATTTGCAATTCTCATTTAACCCATTCGAGACAGCACATATTTTTGGAGACCATCCCCAGAATCCACATTTTTTTTTTGCTTTATACTGACCATTTTTGATAAAAAAACCAGTCGCTTTGTAAATCCCTCTGTACAAATAAGATGATTGCACACCGTGTGTGCAGGTAGCTTCTCTGAATATTTTTATTACGAGGGATGGATTGAACACTAAGTGTGCAATGTAAAATAAAAATTCTTATTAAATTAAATAACATTTATTCTAAAAATAGTAGGTAACATGAAATCCTTATTTTAAGTTCAGTAATGAATTATTAATGGAGTCAGGCGTTACTTTGCGGAAACCCATCACTATATTGACAGTCAAAAGTTTTACTTAGCTAAGATCCGCGACAAGCAAAACAATAACAGAAAATTAATAATGTGTGTTTTTCGTTGGGTTTAGTGGATTTATTTGGAACTTAAACCAAAAACTTACCGAAAATCGGCCATCAACTCTCCACTCACCAACCACTATACACAACACCAAACACACATTACTACTTTTCCATCTTATAAACGACACGTGTTTCGCCCCAACACGAGGCATCTTCAGGTATAGTACTCTACGGAAGACAACGGAAAAGTGACTCACTTTTCGGTTGTCTTTCGTAGAGTCTACTAAAGTCTCTGTTAATGTTTTGCTTGTCGCGGATCTTAGCTAAGTAAAACTTTTGACTGTCCATATTCAGTAATGAAGAAAAAAATATAATCCATATACCTAAATAAAAATAAATTTTTAGATGCAGTACAAGGTAAGAAATTTTCGTGGAAGGACGACCTTTACTTTTATTGTGCATTATGATAACGCTTGAAACAACCTCCCAAACATAATCCAAGGTTGCCGACACAAGCAGGGCAAGAGTATCACTTTCACTGCTCATTTTCTGCAATCCTGATGGTCCTGGCTTCGGATCACTCATTTTAGGGGTCAAATTGAAACCAATATCAAATTTTATTTTTACACACTTCTAAGATAATTTTTAGTTTCAAACAGTCCCGTCCAGAGGCTGCTTTTTCCAGACTGACTGATAATTGCAGCTCAATATCATTGCACACACGGAGTGCAGTCGGTCTTTTTGACTCAGAGAGAGAGAGAGAGAGAGAGAGAGGGGGGGGGGGGGGGGGGGGGGGGGGGGGGGGGGGGGGGGGGGGGGGGGGGGGGGGGGGGGGGGGGGGGGGGGGGGGGGGGGGCCCCCCCCCCCCCCCCCCCCCCCCCATACGGTGTGCAGTCGGTCTCGAATGGGTTAATTCATTGTAGCGTGAATTGGCGGCGGCGGCGGCGGCGGCGGCGGCGGCGGCGGCGGCGGCGGCGGCGGCGGCGGCGGCGGCGAGCGGCGGCGGGGGGGGGGGGGGGGGGGGGGGGGGGGGGGGGGGGGGGGGGGGGGGGGGGGGGGGGGGGGGGGGGGGGGGGGGGGGGGGTGGGGGGGGGGGGGGGGGGGGGGGGGGGGGGGGGGGGGGGGGGGGGGGGGGGGGGGGGGGGGGGGGGGGGGGGGGGGGGGGGGGGGGGGGGGGGGGGGGGGGGGGGGGGGGGGGGGGGGGGGGGGGGGGGGGGGGGGGGGGGGGGGGGGGGGGGGGGGGGGGGGGGGGGGGGGGGGGGGGGGGGGGGGGGGGGGGGGGGGGGGGGGGGGGGGGGGGGGGGGGGGGGGGGGGGGGGGGGGGGGGGGGGGGGGGGGGGGGGGGGGGGGGGGGGGGGGGGCGGGGGGGGGGGGGGGGGGGGGGGGGGGGGGGGGGGGGGGGGGGGGGGGGGGGGGGGGGGGGGGGGGGGGGGGGGGCGGCGGCGGCGGCGGCGGCGGGGGGGGGGGGGGGGGGGGGGGGGGGGGGGGGGGGGGGGGGGGGGGGGGGGGGGGGGGGGGGGGGGGGGGGGGGGGGGGGGGGGGGGGGGGGGGGGGGGGGGGGGGGGGGGGGGGGGGGGGGGGGGGGGGGGGGGGGGGGGGGGGGGGGGGGGGGGGGGGGGGGGGGGGGGGGGGGGGGGGGGGGGGGGGGGGGGGGGGGGGGGGGGGGGGGGGGGGGGGGGGGGGGGGGGGGGGACTCGAGCGAGCTTCATTGTGCCGATTAGGTATTAGTTGGTCGGAGGGTCGTCATATGTAATTAAAACAACATTTTATTTATTTTGTGCGATTTATTTAATTTTTAACAGTTATTATAAGATATTTACTTCAGTCATCTTTAGTTGATTTTAAAACAAAAAACTGTCCATCAGACATTCAATGAACTAATTTACTGACATTTACTTTAATCTATATAGAATGTGTTGAATAAATATTTGATATAATTTGATGAGCCGATCGTAAATGTATCTACCACAACGATATATTTTTATGGTCATATTCGATATTAGGACAGTTTAATTTTATAAGTTAGTAGGTAGACATTTTAAACTATTGTTATTATTATAAATTAATAGGTAACTATTTATTGCAATTTATAGATTTCATTCAATATCATGAGATACCATTTCATATCTTATACAATACTGGTATAGACATTTCTTCTAGACTTTTCTAGGTTTTTAAATTCACATTTAAATGTAGTATGAGTTTCATTTTGTAACAAATAAAAACATTCATTACATCAATAACCGAATTACCTTAATCTATGATTCAAATGATATAAATAAGTACTTATTATCAACATTTAAAAACTGATAGACAGGCACACTATTTTTCGTTCAGTTTTTGTTCCATGTAATTAGTTCAATAGTTTTAAAAATTTAAATATAAATTATAATATTTAATTTTGACGCTCTGCACTTTTTGACTGTTTTAATACTATTTGATTAACACTGACATCTATTACACACATAGAGCAGATTGGCTATCATGTCATAATTTTTTTGTAAAAGAATGCTAGTGCTCATGATGTGTTAAAGAAACTTAACACATCGTGAGTACTCTTAACATAGCATTCTTAACATAACATAGGTAGTTGAGGAGAATTAAAATGTACACATTCATTTATTGCACGATTATTTTTAATAATTAACAAAAGTAACTATTTTTGCCTATTTATTTCTAATTTTTGTAGCAAAAATTGTAACACACACTCATCTCTTATTATGTTATATGTTAGCAATATGTATTTTAAAACTAAATAAAATAAAATGAACATTTAATGTAAAACATAGGTAGGTATTCTAAAAAAATATATAGATTCACATTTGACTATATGTCAAAAATAATTCCTAACAATAGCTACATGAACAGCTACAGCAAGTTTAAAATACTTGTACAACAGATGTCAGTGGTGATTGTGATTTTCACTTAAAAACAATTTTTTTTAAACTTTTTAACTTTTTCAAAAAAATATTTAAATTTAAGAAGCTGGATTAAAAAGCGGTAATCCAGTGTGCTCTGACTATAAATAATTTTGTTTTTGTGATGTTTTTCGTAATTAATAATCACAACAATAAAAATAAAATTCAAAAATCAATAAATAAAAAATATAACCAAGTAAAATGGAATGTTCGTGTATAATAAAATGTAAAACTAATGAATTGTTTAAATTTTTGTGATGATTATTAACATTGAAAATACTCTCCTTGAATACGATATTAATAATTATATATTTAAGATATAAGATAGACTTTTTCGAAACACTCATCCATACGGGAGCAGCACTAACATATGAAAAACAAATATTTCTCTATTAAAATATTTAAGCAAACAAGTTACAATATTCAAAATATATTTTTAATCCATTTGGACTTGAAAATCAACAATTAACACAAATTATCTCTAGAGCTTATTATAAAAGAAAATATAAATAATTATTATATTATTCACATGTTAAAAGTTCATGCATTATATGAATTAAGAATAAAATTTTAATAGACTATTATTTTTTTTCATTATGAATTAGAAAATTTATATTCAATAAATAGAAGAAATTCAGTTACAAAATACAACACTATAAATTGGAATGATAGTTGTCAACGGATAATTTCATAGACTATAGCGTACATCATTCTCAACTAAAATATACTTTGTTTTTTAAAGTAGCAACATCTATAAATCAATTGTCAACACACGAGTGCTACTCTCACACAGTTTTGATTATCTTCTTAATCTAATCATTAAATTCATTATCGTTAAGATTACTTTATCTACTTTCAATCTCTATCAATGGTCATATTTCATAAAATTAAGTGTGATCAATATAGCAATGTATGTTTAAATATAACCAAATCTGTATAAGCCTTCAGTATTTTTTTTTTCAATGCATAAATATTTTATACCCTAATGCTGTGGAGGAGCACAACTGAAGTGGCTTATGTAATAAATATGCAAGGAGTGGTATTTAAACAATTTGTTTTCTAAAAAAAAATCGTAGCAATTTAAAGGTCAGAAAATTGCTGCAAGACATCTATCGATTGTTGAGCAAATTATTTTATCAAAAATTAACACCTCAACTTTTGACATTCATTTTAAACAATAACTTACGGTATACCTTAGTCTAATTAAAGTAAAATCAA
The DNA here is from genome assembly GCA_031353405.1 of Baronia brevicornis. NCBI lineage: Eukaryota > Metazoa > Arthropoda > Insecta > Lepidoptera > Papilionidae > Baronia > Baronia brevicornis. The sequence goes on along the minus strand of JASFAT010001141.1, from coordinate 426,809 downwards.
CATTTTACTTTATTTATTTTTCATCTTAGTCACTATTCTAGAATAAAGAACAATGAAACAGTGATAGTTAAATAGTAAAACTCGACTAGTAGTTAATAATAACCTGTACATGAAAACAGTGCACACAAGAAAGATTTTTTAACAATATATCCAAGGAGACGACGTAATCGTGATGTGATTTACGATTGAAAATATTAACTGGGTTTAAATGTTACACGAGCTTTCAAGCGAATAACGACCTTAGTTTACGGTTTGGATATAGATTATATCCGGATTTACGGTTGGATGTATAGTTTACGGTTGATAATAATAAATATGTATGTAATTCAAACTAGTGAGATGTCATGATGTAGTGTCAAAACATTCTAAAATTCCAATGTTTAACTCTTTCGCGACGTGCCATTTTCCTATTAAGTATGCCCATAAGACGGACAGTTTTCGAGGTTTGCGAAATCATACGGTCTTCGTCGTTATAGCATACATTTACCGGAAAATTTTTACTTTTTTGTACTAAATTAAAAATATAAATTTGTTAATTATATACGTGTAACAAAATATACACACATATGGGAATATACGGTCTTCGGCGCAAAAATGTTAACATTTAAACCCAGTAATTTATGTGGGATAGTTAATGGTATAAAAGCTTTAAACAACTGTCACTGTAGTACTAAATACATTATTATATCAGCGTTTTATCAATGGAAATAAAAAATGTGATATAGTTTATGATACTTGCGAATAAGAAAGAAGCACGATAATTTCGTCTGTATTATAAAATTATTGTATTGTCACTTCACTGTACGTTACGGTTAATATTAACTGACTAGTCGGGATTTTACTATTTGACTTGTCACTGTTTCATTGTTCTTTATTCTAGAATAGTGACTAAGATGAAAAATAAATAAAGTAAAATGTTGATTTTACTTTAATTAGACTAAGGTATACCGTAAGTTATTGTTTAAAATGAATGTCAAAAGTTGAGGTGTTAATTTTTGATAAAATAATTTGCTCAACAATCGATAGATGTCTTGCAGCAATTTTCTGACCTTTAAATTGCTACGATTTTTTTTTTAGAAAACAAATTGTTTAAATACCACTCCTTGCATATTTATTACATAAGCCACTTCAGTTGTGCTCCTCCACAGCATTAGGGTATAAAATATTTATGCATTGAAAAAAAAAATACTGAAGGCTTATACAGATTTGGTTATATTTAAACATACATTGCTATATTGATCACACTTAATTTTATGAAATATGACCATTGATAGAGATTGAAAGTAGATAAAGTAATCTTAACGATAATGAATTTAATGATTAGATTAAGAAGATAATCAAAACTGTGTGAGAGTAGCACTCGTGTGTTGACAATTGATTTATAGATGTTGCTACTTTAAAAAACAAAGTATATTTTAGTTGAGAATGATGTACGCTATAGTCTATGAAATTATCCGTTGACAACTATCATTCCAATTTATAGTGTTGTATTTTGTAACTGAATTTCTTCTATTTATTGAATATAAATTTTCTAATTCATAATGAAAAAAAATAATAGTCTATTAAAATTTTATTCTTAATTTATATAATGCATGAACTTTTAACATGTGAATAATATAATAATTATTTATATTTTCTTTTATAATAAGCTCTAGAGATAATTTGTGTTAATTGTTGATTTTCAAGTCCAAATGGATTAAAAATATATTTTGAATATTGTAACTTCTTTGCTTAAATATTTTAATAGAGAAATATTTGTTTTTCATATGTTAGTGCTGCTCCCGTATGGATGAGTGTTTCGAAAAAGTCTATCTTATATCTTAAATATATAATTATTAATATCGTATTCATGGAGAGTATTTTCAATGTTAATAATCATCACAAAAATTTAAACAATTCATTAGTTTTACATTTTATTATACACGAACATTCCATTTTACTTGGTTATATTTTTTATTTATTGATTTTTGAATTTTATTTTTATTGTTGTGATTATTAATTACGAAAAACATCACAAAAACAAAATTATTTATAGTCAGAGCACACTGGATTACCGCTTTTTAATCCAGCTTCTTAAATTTAAATATTTTTTTGAAAAAGTTAAAAAGTTTAAAACAAATTGTTTTTAAGTGAAAATCACAATCACCACTGACATCTGTTGTACAAGTATTTTAAACTTGCTGTAGCTGTTCATGTAGCTATTGTTAGGAATTATTTTTGACATATAGTCAAATGTGAATCTATATATTTTTTTAGAATACCTACCTATGTTTTACATTAAATGTTCATTTTATTTTATTTAGTTTTAAAATACATATTGCTAACATATAACATAATAAGAGATGAGTGTGTGTTACAATTTTTGCTACAAAAATTAGAAATAAATAGGCAAAAATAGTTACTTTTGTTAATTATTAAAAATAATCGTGCAATAAATGAATGTGTACATTTTAATTCTCCTCAACTACCTATGTTATGTTAAGAATGCTATGTTAAGAGTACTCACGATGTGTTAAGTTTCTTTAACACATCATGAGCACTAGCATTCTTTTACAAAAAAATTATGACATGATAGCCAATCTGCTCTATGTGTGTAATAGATGTCAGTGTTAATCAAATAGTATTAAAACAGTCAAAAAGTGCAGAGCGTCAAAATTAAATATTATAATTTATATTTAAATTTTTAAAACTATTGAACTAATTACATGGAACAAAAACTGAACGAAAAATAGTGTGCCTGTCTATCAGTTTTTAAATGTTGATAATAAGTACTTATTTATATCATTTGAATCATAGATTAAGGTAATTCGGTTATTGATGTAATGTTTTTATTTGTTACAAAACGAAACTCATACTACATTTAAATGTGAATTTAAAAACCTAGAAAAGTCTAGAAGAAATGTCTATACCAGTATTGTATAAGATATGAAATGGTATCTCATGATATTGAATGAAATCTATAAATTGCAATAAATAGTTACCTATTAATTTATAATAATAACAATAGTTTAAAATGTCTACCTACTAACTTATAAAATTAAACTGTCCTAATATCGAATATGACCATAAAAATATATCGTTGTGGTAGATACATTTACGATCGGCTCATCAAATTATATCAAATATTTATTCAACACATTCTATATAGATTAAAGTAAATGTCAGTAAATTAGTTCATTGAATGTCTGATGGACAGTTTTTTGTTTTAAAATCAACTAAAGATGACTGAAGTAAATATCTTATAATAACTGTTAAAAATTAAATAAATCGCACAAAATAAATAAAATGTTGTTTTAATTACATATGACGACCCTCCGACCAACTAATACCTAATCGGCACAATGGCGAAGCTTCTGCTTCAGAGTCATTACCCGCCAATTCGATTGCTACAATGAATTAACCCATTCGAGACCGACTGCACACCGTATGTGCAATGTATTTCCGAGCCAAAAAGACCGACTGCACACCGTGTGTGCAATGATATTGAATTGCAATTATCAGTCGGTCTGGAAAAAGCAACCGTATGGACAGGACTGTTTGAAACTAAAAATTATCTTAGAAGTGTGTAAAAATAAAATTTGATATTGGTTTCAATTTAACCCCTAAAATGTGTGATCCAAAGCCAGGACCATCAGGATTGCAGAAAATGAGCAGTGATAGTGAAAGATTATTTTCTTCATTACTGAACTTCAAATAAGGATTTCATGTTACCTTACAATTTTTAGAATAAATGTTATTCAATTTAATAAGTATTTTTATTTTACATTGCACGCTTAGTGTTCAATCCGTCCCTCGTAATAAAAATATTCAGAAAGAAAAAGAAATATTATAAGATGATTGCACACACGGTGTGCAATCATCTTATTTGTACAAAGGAATTTACAAAGCGACTGATTTCTATTGCCAACATGATTTTTTATCAAAAATGGACAATATAAAGCATAAAAAAATTTTGGATTTTAGGGATGGTCTCCAAAAATATGTGCTGTAACGAATGGGTTAAATTGTATATGACCTAGAGGTATCTATTTCAGAGCCTGGATGCCTCGCTTATTCACCTTGAGCAAACAGTGGATTAATGTATATCCATTCCTCCAGAAATGGACAATCCTAATGAATCTTAGAAATAAAAGATTACGTATTTAACAATGTAAGGTTGACATCAAATATGCATTATAAATAGTATGTAAACGCTTGAATGAAGAATTTTAGTAACTAAATATAAGGCATAAGGCAGCTTCTTGATTTGGACCAATTACGCTGCCGTTAGGAAAGAATATTTTAATAAAAATATCGATATATCGGTACGATGGGACAGATTACCACTTCATACTTAATTTTTTACTAAAAATTTTTACTTAGCTAAGATCCGCGACAAGCAAACAAAATTAGAAAAATAAATGTGTATTTTTTATTGGAAAAAGTGGATTTACGGGGAACTTAAACTAAATCTTGAGTTGCTAATAGCCGTTTAGTCGGTAAGATTTAGTTTAAGTTTTCCGTAAAAAAAAATATCAATATCTTATATATCGTATCTTATATATCGTCGATCGATACTCTTTCCAATACTTATACCGATGTTACAAGTATCGATTTTGGATCTTAAATATTCAGAAATATCGATACATCGCTGTTCACAAACTAACCTATTATAGCTAGATTAGCTGTCATTTGAGGACCGACAACGGATGAACTACTAATAAAAACGAGTTTTGTTTATATTGTATATAAATCAATATATTTTATATCTTCAGTACATTTAATTATTTTTATATTTGTATAAATTTTCATCAAATACTTTAGTAATATGTCTAAAAGAGAGCGTCGATCTAATGCTGGCAATCGCATGGCAAAATTGCTTGATGAAGAGGAGGATGATGATTTTTATAAAACTACCTACGGTGGATTTCAAGATGTAGAAGAAGACCGGGATTACGTGTTTGTATATAATTCATTTTATGCATGAGATTAATCATATATTACATTAAATGCTTGTTCGGATGGTCAAAAAATTAAATACAATAATAACAAACTGTGATACTGGTATAGAAGTATTAGTAAAAAACGCAAAAAGATTAGTTTCTTAGAATTAACTGTTTCTCTCTTTTTTCTCTTTAGCCAAGAAAAAGAGACTGAGGATGTTGTAGATTCAGACTTTGATATAGACGAAAATGACGAGCCGGTTTCTGATCAAGAAGGTGAAGAATTGAGAAAAAGAAAAATTAATACAAAGGCTTACAAGGTATAGCGTATTTATATGACTATCTCAGAGTTCATTTCACTTTAAGTAAAAGCAACCAAATTCTGCAGCATTTACTGATCTTTCCAACTGTTTGATTCTTAGTTAAATATACAGCAGAAGTTGTATACTTGAAAATTTATACAAAATCATACCCTAATCTGTATTAGTTTATTAACAAATTTTAATATGTATGTACCCCCCCTGCTAGTATTATTACTTAGATGTTTAAAAGGAAAAAAAGCTGTCAGTAAATACCATGGATCATTAGCCTAAAAATGTTGAGTCCTCAACTTAGGATGTGCCCAGTGCTGTGTACATTGAGAATATCTCAACTATACTCTTCCTTATTTTAACATTGATAAATATATAAAAGAGACTTCTAGTTATCGCTTTTACTAATTAGTTTTTATATAAAAGAAATAAATTAATTGTATTTTCTTTAAAACTACAAAATTATAAGTAATTTTCTTCCTCAGCACTACAATCCAGGATGAGTTTTGGCCTCTTCCGCAATTCTTCCTCATATATCCCTATTCTTTAATCATAGAAATCAAAGAAATCTAACCATTCATAGAAAGAACTGATATATTTAAGTCCACTATGACATGTAGTAAATAACTTTAAGGTTTTTAACATATAAAATTATACTTTCAGGATCCCAATAGGAAACGAAAAAGTGCAACAGATAAACCAAAAACAATTGTTGTAAAGAAACCCAAAGAACCAAAGCTTAAAGAGGAAAATGCAACTGCTGAGAAATGGGATAAGTCATTAATAGATACTTCAATTGGTTAGTAACTCTTTCCTGGTTCATAGACAAAAAAAATACAGACACACATGCTTGTAGATTGGAATAAATTAACTGAAATATAATATTGTAATGTATAAATAAAAAACTAACAATACATGTAACATGTTTATTGTATTTCAATTTGATTGCATACTTTGAAACTTGATTTTCATTACTTAAGTTTGTAGAAATAGCTTTTAAATGTTTAGAAATATATTTTTAATATATAACTATATATGACCAAAATAGAACAAAATAAGACATAGCTATCTGAATTTGTATAAATGTTACTTTATACTGTAAGATATAATAAAAAAATTATTTTAATTTTTTTCAGAAAGGAAATCAATAAGGCAAAGTACAGCAGTTAAATCTGCAGAAACTCAACAAAGAATCAAGATTAGGTCAGAGCTGAAAAAGAAAAAGCCAAGAAAAGTGGAGGAAAGAATCTTAACTCAAGAAGAATTGCTTGAGGAAGCTCTTATTACAGAAAAAGAAAATCTAAAAAGTTTAGGTGAGTATCAATAAGTCACTTCATCCCATTGTTAAAAATTATAAAAATTTGTATTTTACTTAAATTTGATGGAAACAAATCATACTATAAGTGATATAATTCATCATTTTTATTTATTATATATTTTTTTGTACTCAATTTTGGTGTAATCTCTTTAAAATTTTTGAAATCATTTCAGAGAGGTTTGAGCAAAACGAATTGGAGAGAAAGAAAGTAAGGCCTATAAAGAAAACTATCACAGGTCCAGTTATTAGGTAAGAAATTGTTACTTATTGAGAATTTAGTTTTATTTCTTTAAAATATTTGTTATATATATATATATATATACATATATATATATATACATACATATATATGTATCCATATATATATATATATATCGAGAAATGAGAAAAGACAGAAAGATTTGATATTTATTAAAATAGTGTAGAAAATGTCTGGCACTTTGCAATCTGTACATAAAGCAATAAGTTATTGCTTTATATACTAGTTTTGTGGTAGACTTGAACTCTGACCAAGTGTGGGGCTTGATGGGCTAATGTTTCTCTTTATTATATTTACTCTAAGTACTTATAGTCATATTAAAGTAATGTTCATTGTTATCATCATGTCAGTGTCTTGCAGCAATCCATTGTTAGAGACAAGCTTCCTCTACTAAGTCTCAGATGGCAGAAGTGTTATCAGCATGAAATTCCAGATTGGTTTAAGTGACCTTGAATAAAATGTAAAATAGTCTAAATAATAATTAAATTTCTCTACTAGGTATCACTCTTTCGCAGTCCCAGTGCCACTGGTCACAGAAATGGCACCAGATGACGAAAAACCAAGCTTGACGCCACTCGAGGACATTAATCTGAGCGACTTGATTAAGAATGAAGATGGTAAGCCTTCATACTCAATGTTTAAAAGTAAAATTAAATGTGAAAGGAAGAATTGTAATAATAAGTAAATTTTAACTGAGAAACATACTTGAGAACACTTTGAGATTTTGAAGATTAAATACCACATTTTCAATTTATTTTAAAGGCTGTGGATATCATAAAAGTAGAAAAAGCCAAGCTTTGACGTAAAACAAAATAGTATTTAAACATTCATCATATCACATATTTTTACCAGTTTGGTCTTAGGTCTTTTAGGCCATAACAGTCAACTCATGGATATTGGCCTCAAATTTAAGGGATATTGTAATCCCCATGATTGGTGACCAGATTGAGAATCACAAATTGGGTTTATTACTAAAGTAGATGCCCTGCCCATCTACTCATATTTACTCCCATAAACACAAAATGAACCTATGGGATAAAATGGAGGGGCCTAATTATATTCCACAAATCACATGTCAGTGTTTTTATCTGTATTTAATTTTCAGGTTTACTAACACCAGGTAACCTAAATGATACACCAACGACAGTATGCAAGTCTGAAACGGAAGGAAACAATAAAACAGAAGGGCAGATTAAGATGGATTTGGATGTAGTAGGACCTGATGAGGAACTCAATTTTGATGATGTTAATTTGTAAGTATTAAATTATACACGTATTTATTTAATTTCGACAATTCTACTCTTACTTCTATTTCTGTAACAATTAATATTTAACCAAGGGCTTAGAACATCCCACCAGGTTGATGATACCTTCTGACAGCACTTCCGCTGTTCTAGTGACCAAACAGCTTACCTGACGGTGTCATGGTCCGATGTTAATGATATTTTAAAAAAGGCCTATATATTTTTTGTTTACAGAAAAGATGAAAAGCCGAACAAACCAAAGAAAGACAATTGCAAATATTATGAAAGAACTTTAATTTCATTTGAAAATGATATAAAGAATAAAGCATTCAAGGCTTGTTTTCCAAAATCACAACCAAAGAAAAAAACAGAATTGCTTTGTGCTGTTACCAAGTAAGTAATATGGTAGTCCTTTTAGAAGTAACGATTAATGTTAGCAAAATTATATATACAATCATTTATCGCATGTCCTTTATGACATCTTTTGTAAAATCAAATTTCATAAAAAATCAATATTTCTTAAATTTTATAAATATTCTCTGACCTATTTACTGACAAGCTAGTATAGAAAAAATGGTGTTGTATGTGATGTTTAAAATGCAAAGATTAATTGTTTACCTATTTTTTGGTCTTAGGCAAATTTATATAATCATGTGATAGAGAAAACGCTAGACTAATCGCCATAAGTAAAGTATTACACTTGCATGCATACATTTGAAACTACAATCAAACAATGATTTATAGTGTATTGATGCAAATATAATTACAACTTTATTAATTTATTTTTAATAAATGTGGAACTATATTTGTATCAATATTCTTTAAATCATTGTTTTATTTTAGTTTCAAATGTATGCAAGTACAATACTTTACTTGTAGAGATCATTTGCACAAGGACAATAATTAGCGAAAGTAAATTGTGTGTAAAATAATTTACTTTTCACATATCCTTCAATCGTAGTTTTTATTTTTTCTAGACAACCAGCTCGTTACATAGATCCTATTACGAAACTGCCGTACCGGAGTGTGGATGCGTTCCGGATCATACGAGAGGCTTATTACCAACAGCTGGAGGCACGTGGTGACCGCGGTGATCAGACTCTGGCCGCCTGGCTGAAATGGCGACGTGCTGACACCACACCTAGCTATGTGCAAATACATATTAAGTGATCACTGAACTCCTCTGACAAATAAATCAACTGATCTTGAATTAGTACAGTGAAGATTGTCAAGTGCATCAAGTGATCGCTGATGTCAGACAAATACATCAAGTGATCTTGAATTAGTGCAGTGAAGATTGTCAAGCATTGAATGTGACTGAGGCAACTAACTCTAGATTGTTCAAGAAGTCATTTTGACTGCTTTTTAAATTAATTTAGAAATAAATATATTTATACTGATGCAATTTTTTAGTATTTTGAGACAGCATACACTTGTACTAACATACAAATATGCAAAGGCACAAAATTCTAAGAAATTGTATTAAAGATGACAATGAACCAATAGCCATTATAATTGTCAAAGATCTTAGCCAAGTAACAATTCTGACTGTCTACATAGTAATGGGTTTCCGCAAAGTAACACCTGACTATTAATCAATACCCATTATATAAAGATGGATTTTTTGTTTATATCTCTAAAAAAATTTATTAGATTTTATTGTTAAATCAGCAAATATGCTTTATTATTATAATGAATTATAAAATTAATGGACAAAATTCTTTAAAGCTAGTCAAACATGAAATGGAGATTGGGGGCTCACATTTATTGGAAAATCAAAAACTAAATTGACAATTGACTGATTAAGTGAATGTCGATAGAATGTTTACTTAGCTAAGATATGCGACAAGCAAACAAAAATAATAATGTGTGTTTTTTACTGGAAGAAGTGGATTTATGGGGAACTTAAACTAAATCTTAATGAAAGTTGGCCTTCAGCAAATCTCAACAATCTACAACACTAACTCTAAACTTACACCACCATTCTTCCACAATGTTGTAGATCTTAGTTATGTAAAAATTCTGACTGTCCACGTAGTAATGGATTTCTGCAAAGTAAATCCCGACTCCATTACTCACCTGAAGTAGTGAAGATTATAACAACTGCACATGTTATAACAATGTGATCGAGGTGTGACTTTTGTTGCAATTCAAGAAAGGAAACCATACTCATTAAGCTTTACTGCAGTATCAGAACACTATTTTTAATCAATGTAATTTATAGTTTTACGATGGCGATTCAGAAGTTGTCTCTGATGCTTGATCTATATTTTTTATTACATGTTAAAGCTCAAAAATATATTATCTATTTTTTTATCACACTAATGTATATGTTTTAAAGGCAGATGATTCGAGAACCTCTACTGGAGAGTTCGATTGAATATCATTTTTGATCTGATATATATACAATTTATAACTCTGGTTATGTTCATTGGGTAATATAAGACTTAGTATCAAACACTTATGCAAAATCTTTCATTTTTAGTTATTGATAAGTGATGATAACATTCCTTTTTATAGAGATACCTTAGCTGAAGAATAGCTGATTACTGAAGATATTGTCAAATCTCCATAGATTCTCATAACTTCTCTTAAAATAAGATACGATCGGCACATGGTTCTAATCTCAATTTATATCAAGTATAAATTTCTCCTTAATTTATATAGTGTAGTACTGTTCACCATTTTAGTTATAAATTGCTCCTCTGTTACTATCAATAATAATATATTTATTATCAGTCTTCCTTTCTTTTTTAAATAGAAAACATCGTAGATTGAATTAAATAATTTTTTATATAAATATTTGTTTTTATTTATTAAAGACTTCATGTATCTTATGGAATGGAAGGTACAGACTTTTCCTATCTTGTCACCTCGACCGTCAACCTCATCTGGAATGTATCCTGTTATATCTACAATAAATGAGGCTGTTTCACAGCCCATATGTCTTCCACTTCTGGGAACTAACATCGCCTTTGTCCAAGGAGGATTGGCGGAACGCCCAGATTAATTCGTTTAGTAAAACGAAATAAAACCAGAATACCAACCTACATTTTGGACGAATTTGCGAAACAACATGATAAAACGGTCCTTAGATTGCCACCGTATTATTGTCATTACAATGCCATCGAACGAATCTGGGCTCATGTCAAAGGTTTGTCTGGTTTTTTATCACTATAAACTAACCTACATTTATTAAATATGTATTAAACTTTTATTTTCTTTTGTATGTCATGCAGCACAGCATAAAACATCTCCACCATTTACGACCAGGAAAATGCTAACATTATTGCAAAATAGATGTGAATATGTTACTGCGGATGATTGGAGAAAAGTTGTGGAACACACAAAAAAAATTATTCAAGAAGACTGGGAGCGAGATGTCCATTTTGATAGCGTTTGTGAACAATAAATTATAATAAATCTAAGAGATGGTTCTAGTGAATCTAGTGATGATGAAAAATATGAATATGATTTAGGTTGTGCACCACCGCATTAATATTTATTAATAAATAACTGAATTCTTATTCTTTGTTTCATTTCACCGTAATGGGTCTCTAACAACATTAATTTCGACTCTGGCGTTATTAACGCTGAATAGCCTGACTGACCGAATAATATATGCACGTGTCGAAATCGTCGTTTTGAGAGGCCTTTGTGATATAAAGTAATAAAAGGTTAATGCAACAAAAAAAACTGAACATACAAAATAATTATGCAACAATCGATAACCTACTGTTGTAATGTTTTTATGT